>JAXIVJ010018224.1:0-23917 GCA_036785665.1 Chirona hameri | reverse complement strand
AAAACCCCAACGATGATGATGATGACATAACTACCGGGGATCGGACTGCCTAACCTGCCTAACCTGTAAAATATAGTTGTTGATGTTGTCATTTACCTGCCTAACCTGCCTAACCTGTAAAATATAGTTGTTGATGTTGTCATTTACCTGCCTAACCTGCCTAACCTGTAAAATATAATTTTGTTGCTATTTACCTCATTTCGTCAAATTTACTCTCGACAGTTGTACCGATCGATCAGTAGCACACGCACCAAAAATTCGCACATCAGTAGCACACGCAGTCACCTTACACGACATTGACAAGAAAATTATAATGTCTCAGGTCCCATGCTGTAGGGGGCCCGCTCAAAAACAAGTGACCGAAATCCGCGAAGTTTTCTAAAAACGGGTGGGGGCCCGCTCACAGGGGGGCCCGCTTTTAGGGCTCTGACCCCCCCCCCCCCCCCCCGAAATGGAATCATGCGTGCGCTACTGGTAAGGAGGTTGCACATCCAGATAAACACAAGTCAAGGAGAGACCCATAATTAACCGCGTCATCAACAAGCAGACTGACTTCTCGCGTTTCTCTACTGCATCGGCGTCTCTGACTTACCACAAAGAGCCTCTCAAAGCTCAGTAAAAAGAAAGTTGAAACCAGTGGCGCCACCTATGCGGGACAGACCTGCACGCCCGAGGCGGACGAGTTGAGCGCGGCAGTCAGCTGATTAATGTCGGACGGGGTCACGTCTCCAAGGTCGATCCTCCTGTCTCGCAGGCCGGCCGGTTAGAGGCGCCACCGTCCAGTCGCCGGTGGCCGCCGCAGACTGCGTCACAGCCGTCGGCAGTGCGCCGCCGGTGTTTAGAGCCAGCTGACGACGTGCTCGGTCGTCGTACAGCTGGAGGCATGGGAACTACAGCATCGTCAGCGACATTTGTCACCGGAAAAACGGATAGTTTCAAAGTGGAAAATCTGATGTGCAATAACGTTGCGCTTGCGTAAGTTTAGTCAGAAGCGTGCCACAAAGCATGAAAGTGAAATGTATGACACTAACATTAACACATAACCATATATAACACTACACAGAGGAACAGGGAGAAACTGTATTTTTTTTGTACTGCCGTTGAATAATTTACACCAATCCACACAAAAATGGTTAGCGTTCTTGCGGCCGGAGGCTGATGTATGACGGTTGACGGAATATGAATTATGATGAATTATTAAATAATGTTCATGACATTTATCTGGCGATGGCGAGCCTCGGTTGAACATCCGACTCGGTGGTGAGGGATGAGGGGGACCGCTGGTGAGGGGTGAGGGGGACCGCTGGTGAGGGGTGAGGGGTGAGGGGGACCGCTGGTGAGGGGGACCGCACACCGCGGCACCGCACAATGTGACACACACGAGGAACGCACTGCGAGGTAACCAATTACGAAGCGTCCAATTGAAAAGATTTATAAAACATTTAGGATTTAGACATGTCGCATTTGAAAGAGTCAACGACCTAATCATTAGCGTTGGAAAAACACGGAAAATACACAACGATACACATGTTTGTGCATTGTTATTCCCCATTGCTTACCGATTGAATGTCGTCTTTGAACTGTTTGTAGCAGTCTGTGAGGAACGTCACGGCCTCTGATGTGAAGATGGCTTTATGTTGCTCCTCCAGCCCACTGGGCGGGGGCAGGATCTCCGTGTCTCCCATAGTCGGCATGTCTGAAATTTACCGAGACAGTCAAACGGGAACTCGGCAGTCTGAAAATAATGTATATTTAATGAATAGTGTTGATGCAGAATGAGGTTATATTTTATCCATTCGTCACTTTCGAAATAAAGTAAGCACTTGGTTTGGTACACAGTCAGTGGTGGAACTTTATGAAATCGGTTGGAGGGGGGGGGGGGGGGCAACGGCCGAAAGGTCAAGTTGACTTACTAAATGTCCAATACTATATGTATATATGTATAATACTATATGTATATGTATATAGAGTGTATCATTATTATATAATATACTTATTATAAAACGATTACAATTATTACAATTATGAAACCCTTCTTTCCGTTTCATACGGGAAAAAATACCCAAAAAAAATTGTCTCCAATTTCCTTCTTTCTGCCTATAAAATCGACATATTACTAGTTAACTGAAATTGATAGGCAAACACTGACAAGGACAGCAACACAATTTCGAAGCCGTTACATGTTAAATTATCGCCATCGGTGGCCAATTTCAAATGCATCTGAAAAAACACGTTCCTCATCCATAATTGTCACATGCCAGCCGGAGTCGACAATAATTAACTGACTCCAACTCCGGCAAAAATCACCTACTCCAATAGACTAAGATGCCGAGTCCGAGTCTGCAAGACTGCTTCCGACCGACATGGCTCTCTCAGTCCGTTTAAACCCGCGCACTGCAGGGGCTTTGCGCCGAACACGAACTGCAGTTGATTTCCGCCCCCCCCCCCCTGAGATCTCGAAAACTACGCTACGTAGCGAGAAGCGGAAAACGGAATTTGATAGCTTGATACATGTTCTATCGAAAGTATTTTGTGTTGTTTTAGGTCAGGTCAAAATTGAGGTCACCAGAGGTCATCAAAGGTCAAATTTTCCATTTTTTTTCCCTATTTTAGGACATCGCTCCAGAAATTCCCATATATCTAAAAAACTATGATAGTTAGAAACAAACCAAAAAAAGCAAACGCCAGCCAGTGAAATTTGAAATAGCAAAGGTGTCCTCAAATTTGATCTCAGGTCAATATTTGAGGCTCCAGAGGTCAAAAAAGAAAAAAATGAAGTTTTTTTGCTAAATCGTTTTTCGCTATTAACTTTTTATGTAATAAAGATAACGAAAAAATGTTTACGCCATTGTGTTTATCTTGTCAAGGCGCTTTGAATGATGTACATGGTGACCTTGTTAAGTTAACTTAAAATTTGACCTCAGGTCAAGGTCAAGTGGTGACCCAAGTATGGCATGTTCATTTAAGAAGACGTGTCTCGACGAGACAAACACATTGATGTCTGTTTCACTCCTCTATCTTCATTATGTCGGGAGTTATTGCCAAAAAAGTGATGGTGACCTCGCATGACCTCAAATGACCCAATAGGGGTCACTGAACAAAACTTACACTTGGATCATCAAGAATATCCTATAATAACATGATACAGAAGTAATTGGACTAATATCATGCATATCCTTAGCATTTGTATATTTCCCCATTGACTTATTATGGGGAGGCTACGAAATTGACCTGACCTTAGGTCACCGATATCAAAATTCCGAGATAAACGAATTATAAGTACTTATGCCCTCATGACATTCTGTAAGTGTCAAACTGATCGGTGAAAAACTCTGGCTTTGGCACAACTGCAAACATTTTTGGAGGTGGGGTCACTTGACCTGGTCTGGTGACCTGACCTGAGATGACCCGAGGTTATTTTTTTCTTCAAAGTGTGCGCAATTGATGTCCTGACAGGTGTGAGAAAACCTGTCGGCGCTGCGCGCCGCCGTTTTTTCGCTATCTTTGAAAAACCTGGGGGGGCGGAAATCAACCCCCTGCAGTGCGCGGGTTAAGGGCTCTCCAGAATGACCGAGAGCTTTCTTAGACTTGCACAGGGCCCTCTTAGGTCTGACAATGGCCCTCTTAGACAAACGTAAGGCCCTCTCAGATCAGACGGTGGTCATCTCTGGTCGACCGATAATCCTCTCAAAGAAGCGGAGGGTCCTCTCTTAGGGACTTAAGGCTCTCTTAGGCCTGAAACGCCCCCCCCCCCCCTGGACGGTTAAGGGTCCTTTCAAACTGGTAAACAGATCCCTCAGACAGGCACAGGGCCCTCTCAGGCTTGACAAAGGTAATTTCAGAACGACAAGGACCACCAAGGCTCTAAGGCCTGGGAGGTACTGTCTCAAACCAACTGAGGCTCAGACCGCCGGGTTCTTTCCGGTCTAGGCAATGGCCCTCTAAGACCAGCCTGGGGCCCGCTCACTCCTGGCAAGCCTCAAGAGCCACTCGAGCCGACCGATGGTCCCCTCAGGTCGACTGAGTTCTCCTTCAGGCCAACCAAGGGCCCCTTCAAGCCGGCCAAGGGCCTCTCAAATCGACCGAGAGCCCTCTAAGGCCGACAGAAGAGCCCCACAGGCACACTAGGGACCCCTATAGGCCGACCGAGGGCCACTCAGGCAGACTAAGGGCCCCTCAGGCCAACCGAAGACCTCCTCAAGCTGACCGAAGGCCCCTCAGGTCGAAAAATCACCTAAAACTGACCGAAAGCACCTTAGGCCGAAAAGGGGTCTTCTCAAGTCGACTAAGCCAACTGAGGGCCTTTCAAGGCGACCGAGAGCCCCCTAAAGCCGTCAGAGGACCCCTCAGGCAGATGATGACCCCTTCAGGCCGACCAAGGACCCCTCAGACCGAAAAGCCCCTTCAAGCTGACTGAGATCCCCTCAGACCAAACGAGAGCCACTCAGGACGACCGAGGGTTCCACAGGCCAACAGAGGGCCCCCTCAAGCTGACCGAGGGCCCCTCAGACCAAGCGAGGGTCCTCAGGCCCACTCAGGGTCCCCTCACGCGGACCGAGGTCTCCTCAGGCATACCGAGGGACACTCAGACCGACTGAGGTCCCCTCAATCCGACAAAGCGTCCCTCAGGCCGACAAAGGGTCCCTCAGGCCGACAAAGAGCCCTTCAGGCCGAACTAAAAGCTCATCAGGCCAACCAAGGGTCCCCTCAACCCGGCCGAGGTTCCCTCAAGTCGATCGAGGGCCCCTAAAGTCGACCGAGGGCCCCTCAGGCCCAGAGCTTCCATCCAGGCCGACCGAGGACCCCTCCAGGCTGACAGAGGCCCCCTTAGGCCGAAGAAGAGCTCGTCAGTCCGACTGGACACCCCTCTGACTGGTCGACGAAGGGCCGGCCGGCCAAGCCGGCCGAGGTTCGATCAAATCGACCGAGCCACCTCCCCCCCCCCCTAGTCGACCGAGGGCCCTCAGGCCGATCAGGCCGACTGAGTTCCACCTCCCCCCCCTCCCCCCCCCCCCTCAGGCCGACAGGGGAACCCTCAGGCCAAACAATGGGTCCTTAGGCCGACTGGAACCCCCACGGATGGACGAATGACTCCTTCAAGTCGACGGAGTGCCACTTCAGGTCGACCGAGTTCCCCTCCAGGCCCAACGAGGCTCGCTCAGGCTGACCGAGGGCTCGTCAGGTCAACTAAGGACCCATTCAGGTCAACCTCGGTTAACCTCCTGGAAGAGACATGTACCCCTAGGCCCCCTGGCCGCGATGACCCGATGCTCTTTGATGGTACGATCCCCTCGACGTTCCTCCGCATCAAACTAGTATTTTAGCACGGATGTTAGATACTTAGGATATTGAAATACCAGGGAGCCAAAAAGGCTGCATAGACTATGAGCCTTATTTCAGGCAAAAAATAAATTTACAACAAATTATATTGAACGCCATTTAAATAGAGCACTCCGATCGCTAATTCGTCATGCTCCCCTCCGCTATTCGCTAATCTGAACGCTTGAACCTTGTATCTACAGACTTGTTAGCATAACAGAATCCATGCTACCAACTTACCCATATCATAATCGAAAAGCAGTCGCAGATGGAATCACAATGCTCGTATACTTGTAAGATGGAATACTCGGGATGGTATCACATCTTGACAGTGTCCTGGCATTGTGAAATTTGGGCGGAAAATGGCACCCTACTATTTTTTACTATTTTTCCACTTTTTTTTCCCAAGTAAGTTTTCCTCCGAATTTTCCACTCCTTATTCTAAAATGTATTGGATAATTTGAACTCTATACTTATTTATGGATGTAATGGTAGGACAAGACAGGGGAAAACAGATCAAAATTGGCATAGGTAATAACTAATTCTGGTGAGCGGGTAATTGGACACTGATCAAGCCGAATACAATGGCTTTTGGTTGAATTTTCCACTTTGTATGCTTATTTTTAGCCAAAATTTTCCATTCTGCACCTAAGCTCCAAAGCAATCCTAGGACCCTGCATCTTGATATGATGAAATACGCAAAATTCAAAACAACAATCTGTACAGATAGTCCTTGAAATTTTAGAGGGGCACACATTTTGGAAAACATTGGGGGGCCCGGAGCACCATTGGGGGGCTCAGCTCAACATTGGGGGGGCTCGGGCCCTCCCAAAGAGATACAAAGTTCCGCCCCTGTACACAGTTTGTTTTGTTAAATAAACCGGCTAGTTAGGTACTGACGGTATTTTCCATAACGCGAATTATTGGCGGCTGTGTTTGCTCCCTGCCCTTCCCCGCCTCCTCGTGATACAATTTCTAGAAATTCAAAAATAGGTATTATATTTTTGACTTATTTTCAAGTTCTTCAAACATTCGAAAGACCGAAACAATATGTCACCGACGCATACAATGAATGTGTGTATCAAATTTGAAGCAGGGGCGGCGCCACGAATTTTTGCCAGGGGTGGCAATTTGATTGAGTAGGTACGTATGTAGCCTGTAGGTATCCTGTACTGGGAAAAAGTGCTCCTGAAGTATAACATGCATATAAACCTCGTGCCAAACAAGGTTAAAACCAACACACTTCGTCCCATGTTTGTGTTATTAATTAGCAAAAATATATTTTTGCAAGTTCTTTAAAAAAAAATTGCACACATTAGCCCTTTTTCACGAAGGATTATTGCGCTGAAAGATTCTGAAAAGTGTCTGAAAAGTTTTAACAAGTTTTGGTATAGAAGTCTTAGTTCGATGATCAATTACTTAACTACACAGCTTTTACATGCGATTTTTGGCTTGAAATGTCTCTCAGAATTTTGTAATATGTTGGTAAGAATATAATGTTGACAAAATTGCGGTTTGGTGGTAAATAGCAAGAGATACGTATTGATAGGTCAGTTGTGATCTCCACCGACTGAAACTTGTCAAAACTTCAGAACGATTCAGAAACTATCTGTGGCGTGTGACGCAATTAGACGCAATCAGTGGCGGATCTAGGTTTCGAGTTTGGGGGGGACAAACAAATTGGCTCCGTTTCGTCAACGAAAAGTTGTTGACCGGGGGGGGGGGGGGCGGTGGTGTCGGGTCGTCAGTGCAGAGTCATTGAGCGGGGGGGGGGGGGGTGGTGGCGTCGGATCGTCAGCGGGAAAGGTTTTTGAGCGAGGGGGGGTGCGTCGGGTCGTCAGCACGAAAGTTTCGTTGAGCGGGGAGGGGGGTAAATCTCGCTTTCCCGGAACAAAAATCACAACCTCCCGGAACGGTTGGGGGATATGCATTTGCCTACCGATTTGTCGTTGGGGAGGGGGGGGGCATTGAGGCATTCCAGAACAGATTGACCAAAACAATCTCTAAATAACATACTACATCTCATATTTCGATAAAACTACGTGTCTGGGGTTATCTGGGCTGTTGATTTACACTGTGAACTTTTCAGCCTCGTCCGTCAAATGGTTTTCGAGTTACAGCCTCGGGCAACTTTGTAATGTCAAGCAAAACTCAAATTTGTCAGCGGACAATATCTCCCATCTAAACCAGTAAAACGCCTTAACCCGCGCACTGCAGGGGGGTTGATTTCCGCCCCCCCCCCCTCAGGTTTTTCAAAGATAGCGAAAAAACGGAGGCGCGCAGCGCCGCCGGGTTTTTGCACACCTGTTAGGACATCAATTGCTCACACTTTGGAAAAAAATAACCTCGGGTCATCTCAGGTCAGGTCACCAGACCAAGTCAAGTGACCCCACCTCAAAAAATGTGTGCAGTTGTGCCAAAGCCAGAGTTTTTCACCGATCAGTTTGAAACTTACAGGATGTCATGAGCCCATCGGTACTTACAATTCGTTTATTTCGGAATTTTGATATCGGTGACCTAAGGTCAGGTCAATTTCGTAACCTCCCCAAAATAAGTCAATGGGGAAATATACAAATGCTTCCTATTTCAAGGATATGCATGATATTAGTCCAATTACTTCTTGATCATGTTATTATAGAATATTCTTTATGATCCAAGTGTAAGTTTTGTTCAGTGACTCCTATTATATCATTTGAGGTCATGCGAGGTCACCATCACCTTTATGTCAATAACTCCCGAGATAATAAAGATAGAGAAGTAAAACAGACATCAATGTGTTTGTCTCGTCGAGACACGTCTTTCCATATGCAACATGCCCTACTTGGGTCACCACTTGACCTTGACCTGAGGTCAAATTTTTAAGTTAACTTAACAAGGTCACCATGTATATCATTCGAAGCGCCTTGACAAGATAAACACAAAGGAGTAAACAGTTTTTCGTTATATCTTTTAGGTAAAAAGTTAATAGCGAAAAACGATTTAGAAAAAAAAAACATTTTTTTCTTGTTTGACCTCTGGAGCAGTGGCGTATTTAAGGGGGCATGGGGGCCAAGCCCCCCCCCCCCCCCCCCCCCCCCCTGGCGCTGAAGTCACACTCCAGAATATGATGTGTCCATTCGGCACGGACTCCATTTGTGTGTAAATTTCAAGATAACCAGGACAAAGTTTTTTTTACTGATAATTCAAGCGGTTTTATACGTATTATCTATACGGTTCTTGAACAAGATAAGCATTGTCTACCTATATCTCTTTGAATATTACAATGGGAACATCAATATCATACACTAATTTATTAGGAATAAGTTACAACCGGTTTCATCTAACAGATGTAACGCTGAAATAGAAAACAATCCGATATCCCGACTTTCCCGACCCGGCTCCGGTCCCAGTAAATTTGTTATTTGGTATCTCCGGAATCGTAGGAACGAGCATCAGCTGGCCTGTATTTCTTTTAGTGTTTGAATGCACCAATCATGGCCAATCATCAGCTGACCCGGTTTTTGTCTGATACGCAACCGCGCACCAGTGCCACCAGGGGGCGTCGTCCCATGTGCGTCAAGTTAGCGTCGTATTCGTATTCGTTTTCAGCTTCGAGTTCCGATTTCCCCAAAACTTAGCATATGGGTAGATCTCATCGATTAATGCACGAATATGCAACCCGTTTTGATCTAAGACAAATGGTTTGACCTCCAGAGGTCACTGAAATGTCATCGCACGGGGTACCCTCTAATTGTTTCGTTTACCGTCCGATTTAATCTCAAAGTGGCTCAAACGACTCGCCGGTACCCCAGCTTGCGCCAGGAAAAACATACAACACAAAAACAATCACCTAGAAGTCAAAGGTCAAGGTCACAGGGACGAATACCAGATTTTAAGCTTCGGTACCAGCCTGTGTACCCGATAGTTTTTTCGTTTACCGTCCGATTTGCTTGAAATGGGCAACAAGGGACTCGCCAACACGTTAGCTTGCGTCAGGAAAAACAAAAAATCACCTAGAGGTCAAAGGTCAAGGTCACGGGGACGAATACAAGATTTTAAGCTTCGGTACCAGCTTGTGTACCCGATAGTTTTTTCGTTTACCGTCCGATTTGCTCGCAATGAACAAAAATGGACTCGCCGGTACGTTAGCTTGCGTCAAGAAAACAAAAGGTCATCCAGAGGTCAAAGGTCAAGGTCACGGGGACGAATGCGATATTTTAAGCTTCGGTACCAGCGTGGTGTACCCTCTAGTTTTTTTCGTTTACCGTGCGATCCGCTCGCAATGAAAAAAGGGACTCGCTGGCACCCTAGCTTGGGTCAGGAAAAACATAAAGTAACATAGAGGTCAAAGGTCAAGGTCACGGGGACGAATACGATATTTTAAGCTTCGGTACCAGCTTGTGTACCCTCTAGTTTTTTAGTTTACCGTCTGATTTGCTTGTAATGGGCAAAAAGGGACTCGCCGGCATCCCACCTTGCGTCAGGCAAAAAAAAAATCACCTAGAGGTCAAAGGTCAAGGTCACGGGGACGAATACAAGATTTTAAGCTTCGGTACCAGCTTGTGTACCCGATAGTTTTTTCGTTTACCGTCCGATTTGCTCGCAATGAACAAAAATGGACTCGCCGGTACGTTAGCTTGCGTCAAGAAAACAAAAGGTCATCCAGAGGTCAAAGGTCAAGGTCACGGGGACGAATGCGATATTTTAAGCTTCGGTACCAGCGTGGTGTACCCTCTAGTTTTTTCGTTTACCGTCCGATCCGCTCGCAATGAAAAAAGGGACTCGCTGGCACCCTAGCTTGGGTCAGGAAAAACATAAAGTAACATAGAGGTCAAAGGTCAAGGTCACGGGGACGAATACGATATTTTAAGCTTCGGTACCAGCTTGTGTACCCTCTAGTTTTTTTTAGTTTACCGTCTGATTTGCTTGCAATGGGCAAAAAGGGACTCGCCGGCACCCCACCTTGCGTCAGGCAAAAACAAATATCACCTAGAGGTCAAAGGTCAAGGCCACGGGGACGAATACGAGATTTTAAGCTTCGGTACCAGATTGTGTACCCTCTAGTTGTTTCGTTTACCGTCCGATTTGCTCACAATGGCCAAAAAAGGACTCGCCGGCACGTTAGCTTGCGTCAGGAAAAACAAAAAGTCATTCATATGTCAAAGGTCAAGGTCACGGGGACGAATACGAGATTTTAAGCTTCGGTACCAGCATGGCGTACCCTCTAGTTTTTTTGTTTACCGTCCGATATGCTCTAAATGGGCAAAAAGGGACTCGCCGGCACCCAACCTTGGCTCAGGAAAAACAAAAAATCACCTAGAGGTCAAAGGTCAAGGTCACAGGGACGAATACGAGATTTTAAGCTTCGGTACCAGCTTGTGTACCCTCTACTTTTTTCGTTTAACGTCCGATTTGCTCGCAATGGGCAAAAAGAGACTCGCCAGCATGCCAGCTTGCGTCAGGAAAAACAAAAAGTCATCCAGAAGTCAAAGGTCAAGGTCACGGGGACGAATACGAGATTTTAAGCTTCGGTACCAGCATGGTGTACCCCCCAGTTTTTTTTCGTTTACCGTTCGATTTGCTCGCAATGGGCAAAAAGGGACTCGCCGGCATCCCACCTCGCGTCAGGTAAAAGCAAAAAATCACCTAGAGTTCAAAGGTCAAGGTCACTGGGACGAATACCAGATTTTAAGCTTCGGTACCAGCTTGTGTACCCTCTACTTTTTTCGTTTACCGTCAGATTTGCATACAATGGGCAAAAAGAGACTCGCCGTCATGCCAGCTTGCGTCAGGAAAAACAAGAAGTCATCCAGAGGTCAAAGGTCAAGGTCACGGGGACGAATACGAGATTTTAAGCTTCGGTACCAGCATGGTGTACCCTCTAGTTTTTTCGTTTATCGTTCGATTTGCTCGCATTGGGCAAAAAGAGACTCGCCGGCATCCCACCTTGGAAAAACAAAAAGTCATCCAGAAGTCAAATGTCAAGGTCACGGGGACGAATACGAGATTTTAAGGTTCGGTACCAGCATGGTGTACCCCCTAGTTTTTTCGTTTATCGTTCGATTTGCTCGCAATGGGCAAAAAGGGACTCGCCGGCATCCCACCTTGCGTCAGGAAAAGCAAAAAATCACCTAGAGGTCAAAGGTCAAGGTCACAGGGACGAATACCAGATTTTAACCCTCTAGTTTTTTCGTTTACCGTCAAATTTGCTCGCAATGGGCAAAAAGGGACTCGCCGGCAACCCACCTTGCGTCAGGTAAGACAAAACATCACCTCGAGGTCAAAGGTAAAGGTCACGGGGACGAATACGAGATTTTAAGCTTCGGTACCAGCTTGTGTACCTTCTACTTTTTTCGTTTAACGTCCGATTTGCTCACAATGGGCAGAAAGAGACTCGCCGGCATGCCAGCTTGCGTCAGTGAAAACAAAAACTCATCCAGAGGTCAAAGGTCAAGGTCACGGGGAAGAATACGAGATTTTAAGCTTCGGTACCAGCATGGTGTACCCTCTAGTTTTTTTCGTTTACAGTCCGATTTGCTCGCAATGGGCAAAAAAGGACTCGCCGGCACCCCACCTTGCGTCAGGAAAAAAAATCACCTAGAAGTCAAAAGTCAAGGTCATAGGGACGAATACGAGATTTTAAGCTTCGGTACCAGCTTGTGTACCCTCTAGTTTTTCGTTTACCGTCCGATTTGCTCGCAATGGGTAAAAAGGGACTCGCCGGCACGTTAGCTTGCGTCAGCAGAAACAAAAAGGCATCCAGAGGTCAAAGGTCAAGGTCACGGGGACGAATACGAGATTCTAAGCTTCGGTACCAGCATGGTGTACTTTCCAGTTTTTTCGTTTACCGTCCGATTTGCTCGCAATGGGCAAAAAGGGACTCGCCGGTACCCCACCTTGCATCAGGAAAAACAAAAAGCCATCCAGAGGTCAAAGGTCAAGGTCACGGGGACGAATACGAGATTCTAAGCTTCGGTACCAGCATGGTGTACTTTCCAGTTTTTTCGTTTACAGTCCGATTTGCTCGCAATGGGCAAAAAAGAACTTGCCGGCACCCCACCTTACGTCAGCAAAAAAAAAATCACCTATAGGTCAAAGGTCAAGGTCACGGGGACGAATACGAGATTTTAAGCTTCGGTACCAGCATGGTGTACCCTCTAGTTTTTTTTTGTTTACCGTCCGATATGCTTGCAATGGGCAAAAAGGGACTCGCCGGCACCCCACCTTGCGTCAGGGAAAACAAAAAAAAATCACCTAGAGGTCAAAGGTCAAGGCCACGGGGATGAATACGAGATACTAAGCTTCGGTATCAGCATGGTGTACCCTCTAGTTTTTCGTTTACCGTCCGATTTGCTCTCAATGCGCAAAAAGGGACTCGTCGGCATCAAGAAAAAAAAATGCCGATAACATTCCTTGTTCGTCGGTTTTCGATAGACTTTGAATTTTACCTGATCCTGATGTATGATTTCGGTGTCAAGGAAAGCAATGGTCCCTTGCTTTTCTTTTTCGAGAGTGAATTGAGTTTTGGAATCAACTGAGTTTAGGGCGTGGAGTTTCTCTTCTAAGTTCATGCTTTTTGGCACTACGACAAGAATGTCATCAACGTAACGAGCCCAGATTACATCCCTTCCCATGATCCCCTGATAGTGATGTTATTATAACCATTCCATGAACAAACATGCAGCAACAGGGCTCAATGGGGACCCCATCGCAAGGCCGCTGTGCTGGAAGTATTCCTCAGAATTGAACGTAAATCCCCCAAAGTTCATGCATATAGCTAATAATTTTACATATTCTGCTTTCGGCAAAGGCAGCTGGTCAGCATCGATATTGTCCACCACAGTTTTAATGGCTTTTAGTGCACTTTCTACTGAAACATTTGTAAATAAGGATTTAACATCGAAACTAGCCAGGCACTTATCTGTGAAGTCCACGTCTTTGATTCTCTCCATGAGGTCGTCCGTGTTTCGAAGATGGGAGTCGTTGATGGCACCCAGAGAACTTGACAGCGGTCTTGCCAGCACCTTCGCAAGTCGATGTGGGGCACTGCCAATCCCTGACGTAATGGGGCGCATCGGGATGTTCGTCTTATGTAGCTTTGGGAGGCCGCGCATTCGAGGAGCAGTGGGTGCCTCTTCTAGCAGGTGAACTAGTTGTTTTCCTTTTTCTGAGCTTTTCAGTAGTTGTCTTGCCTCTTGGTTGAATTTCTTGCTGAGTTTTTCTATGTATCCCGGAGCTTTCTTCTCATATGTCTCAGAGTCTTCGAGCAGTTCCTTCATTTTGCTTATGTATTCATCCTTGTCTATAATAACAACTCCGCCTCCCTTATCAGCCTGAGTGATAACCACTGATGAGTCATTGGATAAAGTTCTCAAAGCAACCATATATCGTTGAGGTATTCTATCGGGTTCTTTATCGGCTAGAGCTTTGCAGCACATCAGTAATCCCTGTATGAAACCCTTTTCAATGTCATCTTCGTTCCATTTGTAATTTCGGCGAACGTGATCCACGTATTGGTTTTTGTCCCTTCCTGTGTCGAACTTGAACCCTAGAGCTAGCGCCTCTTTTTTACATTCACTTAACATTCGTGATGAGAGATTTGTGATGATTTCTATGTTGCCTGCATCTTTCCACGGACTGTTATCACAGAGAGTCTTCAACTTACGTTTCAGCTTCGTTTGTTGCTTGTCGTTAAATTCGTTGAGTTTCATTCGAAGTGGTGCCGGAAGTCGTGTTCCTTTTAACTCGTCTCGTAGAACATAAATCTTATCCTTTATATCAGCACATGCTTCCTCTAAATAAGAACGTGCAGAAGCACTAAACGGATTGGCTAGGGCAGTTAACCCAATATAAATAAAACTAAAAAATAACTAAGATATACTTTTCATATTTAGGGGTATGGTATAGTGTGAACAACCTTAATGATGACAGTAATACTTCAGTAACGCACCTCCCCAGTGTATCATAATCTTGAGGTACCTATTATAATAAGAATTAGTCGGCTGACTGCATATTTGGTCTGCAGAGTGAAAATGCCACCAAATAACTTTGTGAGCCAGTGACTGAGGTGCAAGGTCATGTCATTGTGGCAGCTGCTGTGGGGCTCGGCCAATCTTCGTCTCAAATACAAGTCCTAGGCTCTTCACCAAGGGCGGAGGTTTAGTGGGAGCATGACAGGATTTAGTGGTCAACTTGTGTTTTCATAGAAGTGTTGATGGAGTATACAGCATTTAGATGGTTAGGTTAGATTCAAGTAGGTTTAAATTCTTCCAGTGATGTCATTACTCTAGTGGTACCATCCCTGGCTTTGAGCCTTGTTTACTTCATCTCAATATGCATATTTATGTCAACAATCATGTGAACACCAAACACCAACCAATAAATGGTGCAGGGCAGTAGAACACTTCACACGGCGATGGGTGAACACTTGTGACCCCCAGAAATATTTGCATTTAATATTCTTAGGTAAAATACATTCATCAGTCCGATAAAACAGTAAAACAGATACGTTTTATCATGCAACTGAGAGACCGTTTCCTATTCATCGCGTGTTACACAGATTTTATCAATAAATGCATGTGTTTATGGATCGCAATGATGAAGCCAATGGGAAAAACGCCGGAAGTGATAATAGACTCTACAGGATCCAATAACACTTTCGTTATTGGATCATAGCATATTTGTTCATGATTTATTGGATTATTGGATCGGGCGAACAGTTGCATAATAAAATATTTAATGGACTCGCGCCTGAAAGATTTCTTATTGAACTCGCCTTCAGCTCGTCCAATAACAATTTTTTTTTTTTCTGGCGCTCGTCCATTAAAGGGAGATAATCACCTTTTTCCACAAAAATGGAGTTAGCACCTGCAATCAATAGACGAGGCCAAACTATGATGTAAATTCATCACATTTTGCATATAAACATTCCTACCGGAAGATATTGGCAGTTTCCTACAGATATACGCGATCCACGCTTATATCGGTCGGTACTCAGCAAGTACTCGATAACGAATTCAGTAAATTAGCCCCCTACGCATTGTTATTTATCATGAAGATATGCAATATGTTTCCTGCACTCTATCTTTTGCAAATATGTGCCAAAATTTGTATGAACATGAACAATCATTTGAAAAGAGGTGCATTTCAATCGGCAGTTTAATTGGCACCGGCCGGCCGGTGCCAAGCTAAACTACGGCGACCTATTTAGTGTCTGCGATTTGTTTACAAGTGCCCATCCAACAACGTTGAACAGATTGATGCAAAAGCGCCAGATGTTGCGCTTTCCAATAGTGGAGGGAAAATACCGATCATTAATTTTCCCAAACTTCCAACTTTGAATTAGGGAATAATTGTATTTAATTCTTAAATTTATATCAAAACATTTTAATACCAAAACGGTAGCCAAATAAGTTGTTGCTAACAAAATCAAAAGGTGATTATCTCCCTTTAAAGTATAATCCACACACATTCATTCACTGCTTTCAAACGGCGTATGTGATAAACTTCTATCACAACAAAACCAGATATTATCAGATAAATGGCAATGAAGGCAACACACAATGGCAATGTTTAGCTCATAAAAGTAGCAGATATTCTAACTTCCCAGAGATTCCATGTGAACTATGGGCTGGTCATGTCCACATCCGCAAAATTTGACTTCCGTAAGACCGATTAAATTGTCAAATATGCGTGTCCCACCTACATAGTAGTCATAAGTGTCAGTTTATGTAGGTACGTTTGAGACGCCCCTAGCCACACGGGCGTCGAAGCCGGGGAAAGGCTGGACGCGTTCTCAACTTTTCACATGTTTGTATTGGGCTTATGGGCGTTGCATGGAAAGAATCGCCTTTAGAAAGTTGATGTCCCCAAAAAAAGGTGGCGGTACCTTTGCCTCGCCCCCGGCCCCAAGTACCGTTAACGTCAGCTTGACGTACCCCATGGCAGGGGCTTCGTCACGGGGGGGGGGGGGGGGACGGGGGACGTGTTCTCCCCCATTAACTATTCGGTTAATAGTCCGCTGCGACGCTGTCCCCCCCCCCCCCCCCTCCCCTTCCCCAGTCAACAACTATTCGGTCAATAGTCCTTAGTCCTACCGTCATACGCAATAAGCGCCCTGTGGTCCTGAATTGACTGTCCTCGTTCATTCACCTCGGTATATTATGCCGTGGCGAAATATCCCATATTCATTTCCCTTCGTCATACCGTGTGGCGGACTATTACTGTCATTGATTAGAAAATGACTCGGCTATTATCAGCCGTTGCAGCCTCAACAATCTTTTCCTCCTTACTGCTTTCCATTCGATCCAAGTTTGCTGGACCTGGTGGCTATGGCGGCATTTGGCTGTTTTCCGGGTCTGTGTCGCGGGGCCAGATATTTCGGAAGATATTTCGCAATATTTCCGAAAAATATATTTATACAATTATAACAGCATAACATCATCCCACACACATATGTCATGCCTTGTGACCTATAGTGACCAGGTGCAGCCGGGCATCACAAATAGCTGTCCCCAACGGACCAATAGGCTAATTGTCGGTAGAACCACACAAAACGTAACTGATGTGCAACTTTGGCTGCAATTTTTCATTTCCTTTCTGTTGTCTTGCATTTTCTAGTTTAAGCTTCCATTTCTACTCTAAGCTGAGTAGTAACTGAACATACTGCTCTTCAGGCACGTAGCGAAGGGGAGGGGTGCCCCCCCCCCCCTGGAGGCCCGGAGGGCCCTTTTCGGAGCGCGGAGGGCCCTTCTCTCGGCGTACGCAGCGCGCCGAAAAGGGCCGACGAGCCCGCGCGAAGCGCGGTTTTGAGAGAGTTTGAGCACTTCAGAAGCCGTTAGGGCCACCAGGGCCCTCTGAAAGACTAGATGGCCCCATGGACGCTAAAAATGCCCCTGTGCAGGTCAGAGGGGCCCCTGGCTAGACCGAAAGGGCCCCTTGGCGAGTCAGAAGGGCCCTGAACATGCTGCATGGGTCCCTAGCCAGCACAGAGGGGCCCCTGGGCATGTCGGAGGGGCCCCTGAGCATGTCAGCAGGTCGACAAAGCAGCCAGCGCAGTTCCTTACCAGATCGAAAGGGCCCCTGAGCAGGCTAGAGGGCAGTACAGACCAGAGGGCCCCTGGGAAGTTCAAAGGGCCTCTGTGCAAGTCAGATCAGATGGCTGATCAGATCGAAAGGGCCCCTAGGCGGGTCAAAAGGGTCCCTGAACATGCCGAATGGGCCCCTAGCCAGCACGGAGGGGTCTCAGGGCAAGTCGTGAGGGCCCACTGAGCATGTCGGCAGGGCGACAAAGCAGCCAGCGCAGTCCCTTGTCAGGTCAGAGGGGTCCCTTAGAAGGCTGGAGGGCCTCTGGACAGACCAGGGGCCCCTGGGTAACGTGAAGACTGAAGCGCATCAAATAGGGTTTGGAAACTGCTCCAACGGCACTCGGCGAAATCAGGTGCCCCATCCATTCGCAAAACTTCGCATCTTTAGTCTACTGGGGTCCAATTTAAGTCGCTTAACGGCTGGCCCCCAGCGGCACGCTTAACCTAAGCCCGATCCTCACCGCGCACGTCAGACCCGATCGTCTCCCGTTTTGAGTCCGTCCCGCCTAGAGCTGCCCCTTTTCAGGCCTGTGGCTGCCCGCCCCTCCCCGCGAACCCTGGAACTTCTGGAAATAGCAAATTATCTTGCTGAGATACGACGCAGGACCATATCGCAATAACCTAATTAGCGTGAAGTACGCACTTGTCATGAATGGGATACACAGCAATTTTGTAGCAGACCGGCTGTGGACACCGAAGCTCGGAAGCATCGCCCGAGCGTACAATGCATACATACATCACACACTCATTTCGACTGATGTATTTCATTCCAATATCAGACATGTCAGTCAGTCGCTTAATTGGATCACATCAATGCAATGGGCAGCACTCGTCCAACAATTATTATGGCATGTCAGAGATAATAACAGAAAATCGCCCAACAGTGTGCAAACTAAAACTAGTACACTAGCCACTATGCACTATGTGAACAGACATAGCTCCACTTCTGCGAGGTAAAGTTGAAATGGACTTTACACATTTTGAACTTCGAAGGATACGTGCTTCAGCAAAAATGTAATTGCTTTCATATTTCTTAAATCAGTTCAAGCACAGTAACATCCAAGTATGAATCGTGACAAATTGGAGGCAACCATATGACAGACATCAATTTCATCAACCCATATGGTGCACATCACAAGCCAGCAAGCAGCAAAAATGTACTTCGGCCAAACGGTATCAACACCAGCATTCCACTCCTCCCTCTTCTGCCTCTGCCAGAATTTCTTGTAGGAGGGTTATAAGACCCGATTTGGTCTGTGTACGCTTCATCACGCCTATAGCTTTAGCTCCCGATTTGGTCTGTGTACGCTTCATCACGCCTATAGCTTTAGCTCCCGATTTGGTCTGTGTACGCTTCATCACGCCTATAGCTTTAGCTCCCGATTTGGTGTTTGTACGCCTCATCACGCCTATAGCTTTAGCTCCCGATTTGGTGTTTGTACGCCTCATCACGCCTATAGCTTTAGCTCACGCTCCTGGCCAGAACACGATGATGAGATGGCATCATGATTTGTATATTTGGTTGAGTTGACACTAATCGTGCCTTATGTATACAGGCCTTACTCAATGATATTATAAGCGCTTCTAAGTTAGACGTTTCAACATGGACAAACCAGTTAAATGCATTTATATTTATTCTGACTTGGTATGTTGTCCTTAAATGTGATAGTATCTCCTTAAAGGGAATAGGTCACCTTGAAGAATGTCTTAAAAATTGGCTATACGGGGTATATTGAGCTGAAAATCACGAATATGACATTTGTTTGGACGATAGATGGATATCCGTTGAGAAATGGACATGTTTCTCTTTTCCCCTTCATGGCCATACAAAAACTTCAGGACAATGTATGACGTCATGCATATGGTAGCTTGGATATGGAAGCAATTGCATACAACAACGGCGTACTTGTAACCAAAATATGACGCGTTACCAGAGACAATAGTAGAGACGTCAATACAAAATAAGACAGAACAAAACAAAACGTTTTATACTCTACAACTGTTTGCTCTGAACTATTTATTCGCATTTGTAGGTACATACTGGATAACTAGATGTCTCATATACCACACAACAAAATTTGGTATCTTCAACTCTGCCTGGACCAGTTACCAGTTATCAATTATCCTAAAGTGAAGCAATGTTTTGTGAGTCTTACGGTATGAGTGGATAGGATGAGGTTGCTTGATCAGTCTGTAGCAGTCTTGGCAAGGCCTGCCTGTACATGGTTTCCTTTTTATTATTATCATGTGAAGCATACTAATAATGTACTCAAGAATCAGCTATACCTATGTATCCTTCCTTGTCATACCTGGTTCTTTCACCAAAATGGCCCTTACACAGTTTACATTAAATGTGTACCCATCACAGCTGAGCGTATACAATACATGCAGTAAAGCACCAGAGCTTTGGTGTGTTGATATCATCAATAATGAGATAGCATGAAATGTCTGCTAGAAGGAGCCCTAACCCAACAACAACAACTGCTAGAAAGCTGTGACAAAATATTATATCCTTACATGTATCCTTACATGGATGTAACTTAGGTACATGCATAGGCGTAGGAGCCAGGGGGGCAGCCGCCCCCCCCCCCCCCAACATTTGTGATTTTAACATTACGCCTATGGGCGTTGCATGGAAAGAATCAACTTCAGAATGCCTCCTGCCCCCCCCCCCCCCCCCCCAACTTGAACATAGTTCCTACGCCCCTGGGTACATGTTAGTGTGGATGTTTTTTAATCTTATTTCTTGCATGCAAATTTGCACTTCAAATTTTGGTAATTTGTCCAACTGATTATCAATGTTTCCTGATATATGATATTCCTGATATTTCTGACTACCTTACATATCCATTTTAGGTACAACCAAAAGCTGCATGAAGAGAAGCAGGGGAGCGAAGCGCCCACAAGTGAAGCATCCTAGCATTGGGAAATTTGGGTGGAAAATGACACCCTATGGATACTATTTTTCCACTCTTTTTCCTGAGTTTTACTGTGAATTTTCCACTCCTTATTTTACAATGCATTAAATAATTGGAAACCTGATACTGATTTATGGATGTAATTATAGGGACAGCTTGTGGATGGAAAGACTGGTAAGCATTGGCATAGATAATAACTAATTTTGGTGAGCAGGTAATTGGGTGATAAAGCCTGGTACATATGCTTTTTAGTTTAATTTTCCACTCTTTATACTTCTTTTTAGTCAGAATTTTCCACTCTGCACCCCAGCTCCAAAGCAATTCTAGGAGCCTGAGTGAGTAGGTATGTAGCATATTTATTTGTTGCTCTTTATCTCTTCTTGTAGTTAGAAACTTTAGTTACTCATCTATTATGTTTCATTATGATTTCTATTGTCAAAGATTTACCATTTCGCTTCAACGAGCTTAGCATGTCAGCTCGTAATTGTTACTATGACTGATGTGTGCAATGTTTTTGTTTTGTTTTTCTGCCAGCATTTGTTGTTCATGATCACACAGTGATTTTGAGCCTAGCCCAGGATGCAGGAGCCTGGAGCAGTCTCATTATATGTGCTCATGGACAAGATGTGTTGCCATCACAATTCACAAAGTATGTGAAGTTTGCAATGCTGCCACACAAATGGGAAAAACACATGCACCATGTTATTCAATGGAATGTATGTGTTTCTTCATTTGCAAGCAAGAATGGTCTTCAATCCAGTAAAACGTTGTCATGCATGGTTGTCATATGCACTATCAATACTTCCATATAATATTTTGGCACTTTAGGTTCAGGCTTTATTGGTTTAGTAATAATATAAAATTCTGTAAGATGTATTGTTTTAATGAATAAATGGACTTCAGTAATCCTATAGACTGCCATTTGAACATTGTATCAACATGCTTGTCTGCAGCCCTTCACGGGAAGATGGAATAAGTATTTATGCATGTTTTATGTTTGTGTCATCAGGACCTTGTGTCACAGCTAGAGGCCACGCAGCGCACCTCCACAGTCCACAGTCCTCAAGGACCTATTGGTGCGGTACCCGGCCCTCGCGTGGGAGGTGGAGGCCAGCTTGGCCGGTACCACCGCAGGCACGAATCCCCCACCTCCACCTCCAATCATGGCCATCCGACGCAAGTGGCTCGACCCCAGGGGCCAGTACCGGGGGCTCGGAGAACTTCAAGACGGCGTGCTGTAGGGTGTCCTAGTCTGGCATTTAGCATTGATTTAACATTTAACATAGATATATAGATAGAGCACCCAGTCAGTGTGAGCTGAACCCCGGACGGATGTAGCACCTTGTCAAGTGTAGCTGACTTAGACGGTAATGTATCAGACATGATCATTGTATTCGCAATCAATGACGATGAAATGAAAGTTCATACAAAACATACGTTTCGACAAACAGAGCGTCTTCGTCAGTGCTAATTATACATTTTAAATTATAAAGATATTTAAGTCAAGCAATCACAATCGGCACCAGATTTTCATGAAGCAGATTGTGATTGCTTGACTTAAATGTCTTTAGAATTTAAATATTTATAAATGTTTGTCGAAACGTCTGTTTTTTTTTCGGAACTCGCATTGCATTCTCATTGATTGCAAATACAACTTAGACGTTAATGTGATGCTTGATGACAGCGCAGACGAATCAGTGTAGGTTTCCTGTGGCGGTAGGCAGTCGAGCCTGCCCCCTCCCTCCCCCCCCCCCCCCCGCTACTCGCCGTGAAGTTTGCGTAATTTGGTTGTGTTCATCTGCTGTGTGCCTGGCCAGGCACGTAGCCAAGGGGAGGGCGGCGGGGGCGCCCCCCCCCCCCCCCCCCCCCTGGAGGCCCCTTTTCGGCGCGCTGCGCGCGCCGAAAAGGGCCGACGAGACCGCGCGAAGCGCGGTATCATAGGCTCTTTACTACACGAAGCGTGGTCTTTAGAGGGTTTAGAGGACTTCAGAGGCCCTTTAGGGCCACCAGGGCCCTCTCTGAAAGACCAGAAGGCCCCTTGGACATTCAAGAAAGCCCTGTGCATGTCGGAGGGGCCCCTGGCCAGACCGAAAGGGCCACCGAGCGGGTCAGAGGCCCCCCTGAGCACGTCGAATGGGCCCCCTGAACACGTCGAATGGGCCCCCTGAACACGTCGAATGGGCCCCCTGAACACGTCGAATGGGCCCATAGCCAGCACAGACGGGCCCCTGGGCAGGTTGAGAGGCCCCTGAGCATGTCGACAGGGCGACAAAGCGGCCAGCGCAGTCCTTTGCCAGGTCATAAGGGCCCCTGAGCAGGTTGGAGGGCTCCTGGACAGACCAGAGGGCCCCTGCGCAGTTCAGAGGGGCCCTGACCAGACCGAAAGGGCCCCTAGGTGGGTCAGAAGGGCCCCTGAACATGCCGAATCAGCCCCTAGCCAGCACGGAGGGGCCCCAGGGCAGGTCGGAGGGCCCTCGGAGCATGTCGCAAGGCGACAAAGCAGCCATCGCAGTCCCTTGCTAGGTTGGAATGGCCCCTTAGAAGGTTAAAGGACCCCTGGAGAGACCAGAGGGCCCCTGTAAAGTTAAAAGGGCCCCTGCGCAGATCGGAGGGGTCCATGCCCAGACCGAAAGGACCCCTGGGCTGGTAAGAAGAGCCCCTGAACATGCCGAAATTGGCCCCTGGCCAGCACGGAGGGGCTCCAGGGCAGGTCGGAGGGCACATTGAGCATGTCGGCAGGGCAACAAAGCAGCCAGCGCAGGCCGACCAGAAGAGTCGCTGGGCTGATCGGAAGGGCTCCTGGGCAAGTCAGAGGGGCCACTGGCTAGATCGAAAGGGTCTCTGGGCCGGTCGGAAGGCCCCTTGAACATGCCGGATGAGTTCCTAGACAGACTGGAGGGGCTCCTGGGCAGGTCGGAGGGGCCCCTGAGCAGGGGCGGCGGATTGCGGGGGCAAGGCATCCAAAATTTCCCACAGTCGAAAATCCTGGGGGGCAAAGGGTAGCTTTGCCCCCCCCCCCGATTTTAGCTTGCTCAATCTGGGGGCAACATGACCCTTCCCCTCCCCAGGATTTTCATTTTAGGGGGGGATTTTGGGTACCCTGCGCCCCCGCAATCCGCCGCCCCCTGCCCTGAGCATGTCGGCAGGGCGACAAAGCAGCCAGTGCAGTCGCTGGTCAGGTCGGAAGGACCTCTGAACAGGCCGAATGGGCCCCTTGACACACAAGAGGGGCTTCTTGGAAGGTCTAAGGAGTCTCTGGTGAGACCGGAAGGGGTCAAAGGACGTAGAGATCCCAGATGAAGATTAAATACAAAGAGGACTTACTCCACAATACAAATATTAAAAGCGGAGCTTTCGGGTATATTGTAACACCCTTCGTCAGGGTGCAACAATATACCCGAAAGATCCGATTTTATTTTTTCCTGTATAGTAAGCCCTCTTTTTATTATATATATATATATATATATATATATATATATAATATATATATATATATATATATATATATATATATATATATATATATATATATATATATATATATATATATATATACTATATAATATATATATATATATATATATATATATATATATATATATATATATATATTAT
>JAXIVJ010018223.1:0-20000 GCA_036785665.1 Chirona hameri | reverse complement strand
TTGGACGATTGTGACGGGTCTGAAATTCGATGCCTCAGATGGGTCGTTCCTTTTGTGAATGGGTATAACTATGGCACGCTTCCAACTGGACGGAACTGTTTCAGTCACAAGGCTGATATTGATTATCTGTAGAATAATGTTGCCAATAACCGGAAAACAAAGCTTTAAAATTTGCACAGGGATGTCACCTTCCACACCCGAGTCTTTGTTCTGCATGGAGAACAAGGCGTGTTGCACCTGTCCTAAGGTGACGGTGATTATATTCAGAGCACAGCAGTTCACACGTGGGGGACGGACATGTAACTCCTCGCAGTTAAGACTGTTGACACTGAGTGATGACTAGATCTCGCGTCTCTGTACCTACTGAAGTAAAGTAGCTATTCATCTCGTCTGGTGTCAGGTTCTCAGGTTGGGTGGGCGGGCCGCGCTTGGGAGCTATTACTGGCTGCAGCAGCCGGAACAATGAGGAGGAGGGTGTGCTGTTGATTCGCTCGGTAATGCTATCCCGCGTGTCCCTACGGATGGCCCGTTTGACCTACGTATTAAGTCGATGGTAGCCCCTCTGTCAGTCCCTGCCCTAGCCTGCCTGCGTTGACTCATTAAGTCCCGTGTATCGTCGCTAATCGGCGGTGGAGCAGGATTACGCACGCGGTATCCGCGGATGGGGGCGTGAGCATCGAGTATGCGGTTCATTTCAGCTGAGAAACAATTCCACTGATCCTCACAGGTGTCCTCCCGCCTGACAACTGCACGCCAATCTACATCACTGACATCAGACACTAGCGCCACCTTGTCTAACCTACGCCAATTGCGACCTGTGCGATACATGGGTCTGGACCTGGTGCGAGGTATGACAGTAGTAACCGTTACACGGTGATGGTGGGATGTGTAATCACAAGGTTGAATCGAACACAGGCGGATTAGGTCCCTGGCCCAGCGCGTCAGACATCAGAACCACATCAAGCACAGACCTGGTGTCACCGCGGTGAAAGGTGGGCTCCTGCACCAGGTTGCCTAGTCCGTATCTCTCTAGCTCCAGGAGACGCTGATAAGCTGCTGGATTCGTCTGAGCAACGGCGTTAGGGTCTCCAGCCAATATAATCCTCCTGAAGGATGAGCAGAGATGATGGACTGCAGCTGTTCCTCGATGAGGTTGAAGTCGTTGTGGATCTGCGCTCGTGAGGTAGATGGAGGCCTGTAGATGCAGCCTATAATGGTCGATCGTTGTTTGTTTAGCTTGACATTGAGCCAGAGACTCGTGCGACGAAGTGCTGGTAGGTACCGATTTGCTAATATCGGATGCTTGCAGTGACTCCTTGATGAATATTGCAACTCCTCCACCGGCTTTTTTTGCGACCGATGTGTCTGTCATGTCGAAAAACGTTGTAGTCAGGGAGATTGATGAAATTGTCGGGAGTGCGGGTCTTCAGATTCGTCTCTGTGAAGCACAGAAGGTCAGCATCCCGTTGTTGTAGCTCGGGCAGACGGCAGACAATACAGCAGACAGCAGACAGCAGACAGCAAACAGATAATACAGCAGACAGCAGACAGCAGACGGCAGACAATACAGTAGACAGCAGACAGCATACAGCAGACAATACAGCAGACAGCAGACAGCAGACAGCAGACAATACAGCAGACAGCAGACAGCAGACAATACAGCAGACACCAGACAGCAGACAATATAGTAGACAGCAGACAGCAGACAGCAGACAGCAGACAGCAGACAATACAGCAGACAGCAGACAGCAGACAATACAGCAGACAGCAGACAGCAGACAATACAGCAGACAGCAGACAGCAGACAGCAAACAGATAATACAGCAGACAGCAGACAGCAGACGGCAGACAATACAGTAGACAGCAGACAGCATACAGCAGACAATACAGCAGACAGCAGACAGCAGACAGCAGACAATACAGCAGACAGCAGACAGCAGACAATACAGCAGACACCAGACAGCAGACAATATAGTAGACAGCAGACAGCAGACAGCAGACAATACAGCAGACAGCAGACAGCAGACAGCAGACAATACAGCAGACAGCAGACAGCAGACAATACAGCAGACAGCAGACAGCAGACAATACAGCAGACAGCAGACAATACAGAAGACAGCAGACGGCAGACAATACAGTAGACAGCAGACAGCAGACAATACAGTAGACACCAGACAGCAGACAATACAGCAGACATCAGACAGCAGACAATACAGCAGACAGCAGACGGCAGACAATACAGTAGACAGCAGACAGCAGCAGACAGACAACACAGTAGACAGCAGACGGCAGACAATACAGTAGACAGCAGACAGCAGACAATAAAGTAGACAGCAGACAGCAGACAATACAGCAGACATCAGACAGCAGACAATACAGCAGACAGCAGACGGCAGACAATACAATAGACAGCAGACAGCAGCAGACAGCAGCAGACAAACAATACAGCAGACAGTAGACAGCAGACGGCAGAAAATACAGTAGACAGCAGACAGCAGACGGCAGACAATACAGTAGACAGTAAACAGCAGACAACAGACAATACAGCAGACAGCAGACAGCAGACAGCAGTTAATACAGTAGACAGCGGACAGCAGATGGCAGACAATACAGTAGACAGCAGACAGCAGACAATACAGTAGACACCAGACAGCAGACAATACAGCAGACAGCAGACAGCAGACAATACAGTAGACATCAGACAACAGACAATACAGAAGACAGCAAGCAGCAGACGGGAGACAACAGACAATACAGTAGACACCAGACAGCAGACGACATACGGCAGACAGCAGACAGCAGACAGCAGACAGCAGACAACAGACAGCAGACAGTAGACAGCAGACAACAGACAACAGACAACAGACAACAGACAACAGACAACAGACAACAGACAACAGACAACAGACAACAGACAACAGACAACAGACAACAGACAACAGACAACAGACAACAGACAACAGACAACAGACAACAGACAACAGACAACAGACAACAGACAACAGACAACAGACAACAGACAACAGACAACAGACAACAGACAACAGACAACAGACAACAGACAACAGACAACAGACAATACAGCAGACAGCAGACATCAGACAGCAGACAGCAGACGGGAGACAACAGACAATACAGTAGATACCAGCAGCAGACGACAGACGGCAGACAGCAGACAGCAGACAGCAGACAGCAGACAGCAGACAGCAGACAGCAGACAGCAGACAGCAGACAGCAGACAGCAGACAGCAGACAGTAGACAGCAGACAGCAGACAGCAGACAGCAGACAGCAGACAGCAGACAGCAGACAGAAGACAGAAGACAGAAGACAGAAGACAGAAGACAGAAGACAGAAGACAGAAGACAGAAGACAGAAGACAGAAGACAGAAGACAGAAGACAGAAGACAGAAGACAGCAGTTCAGTTCAGTTTATTATAACATTCCATAGGTATGGGTATTACTGTTCCACGTCGGGTACATAAATGGGCAAAACCCATACGCAAATACATTGTAAAAAGAAACACCACAAAACACCGCAAAACGACAAAGTAAAACGAATCAGAGGCACGGTAAAAAACATGCTAAGACATAATTAAGAGCATGGCATATCCTGTAACGCCGCCTTGAAGGCTTTGACTGTGGGCTTATTTCGGATAGATGGCGGGAGTACGCTCCGCGCCAAAGCCGCACGGTGGGAGAACACCTGCAGACAGCAGACAGCAGACAGCAGACAGCAGACAGCAGACAGCAGACAGCAGACAGCAGACAGCAGACAGCAGACAGCAGACGGCAGACAGCAGACAGCAGACAGCAGACAGCAGACAGCAGACAACAGACAACAGACAACAGACAACAGACAACAGACAACGGACAACAGACAACAGACAACAGACAACAGACAACAGACAACAGACAACAGACAACAGACAACAGACAACAGACAACAGACAACAGACAACAGACAACAGACAACAGACAACGGACAACAGACAACAGACAACAGACAACAGACAACAGACAACAGACAACAGACAGCAGACAGCAGACAGCAGCAGACAGCAGACAGCAGACATCAGACAGCAGCAGACATCAAACAGCAGACAGCAGACAGCAGACATCAGACATCAGACAGCAGACAGCAGACAGCAGACAGCAAACAGCAGACATCAGACAGCAGACAACAGACATCAGACAGCAGACAGCAGACAGCAGACAGCAGACAGCAGACAGCAGACAGCAGACAGCAGACAGCAGACATCAGACAGCAGACAGCAGACAGCAGACAGCAGACAGCAGACAGCAGACAGCAGACAGCAGACAGCAGACAGCAGACAGCAGACAGCAGACAGCAGACAGCAGGCAGCAGACGGCATACAGCAGGCAGCAGACAGCAGACAGCAGACAGCAGACATCAGACAGCAGACAGCAGACAGCAGACAGCAGACAGCAGACAGCAGACAGCAGACAGCAGACAGCAGACAGCAGACAACAGACAACAGACAGCAGACAGCAGACAGCAGACAGCAGACAGCAGACAGTAGCAGACAGCAGACATCAGACAGAAGACAGAAGACAGAAGACAGAAGACAGAAGACAGAAGACAGAAGACAGAAGACAGCAGACAGCAGACAGCGGACAGCAGACATCAGACATCAGACAGCAGACAGCAGACAGCAGACAGCAGACAACAGACAACAGACAACAGACAATAGACAACAGACAACAGACAACAGACAACAGACAACATAAACAGACAACAGACACCAGACAACAGACAACAGACAACATACAACAGACAACAGACAACAGACAACAGACAACAGACAACAGACAACAGACAACAGACAACAGACAACAGACAACAGACAACAGACAACAGACAACAGACAGCAGACGGCAGACGGCAGACAGCAGACAGCAGACAGCAGACATCAGACAGCAGACAACAGACAGCAGACAGCAGACAACAGACAACAGACAACAGACAACAGACAACAGACAACAGACAACAGACAACAGACAACAGACAACAGACAACAGACAACAGACAACAGACAACAGACAACAGACGGCAGACAGCAGACAGCAGACAGCAGACAGCAGACAGCAGACATAACAAATGGCATTGTCTGTTGATCGGATAGGCCTTACGCTAGGCGTTCCATCCTACGCCTGATGACACTGAGCAGTACCGGAGATTGTCCCAAGGAATGACTCTCTGTTCAGCTGGAATAGTCTGGCCGAGTTATTCTGTGTTAGAAAGCTGGAATGGCTAGCTTTCGAGCTAGTCCGTTCAGCTGGAATAGTCTGGCCGAGTTATTCTGTGTTATAAAGCTGTAATGGCTAGCTGTCGAGCTAGTCCGTTCAGCTGGAATAGTCTGGTCGAGTTATTCTGTGTTAGAAAGCTGGAATGGCTAGCTGTCGAGCTAGTCCGTTCAGCTGGAATATTCTGGCCGAGTTATTCTGTGTTAGAAAGCTGGAATAGCTAGCTGTCGAGCTAGTCCGTTCAGATGGAATAGTCTGGCCGAGTTATTCTGTGTTAGAAAGCTGGAATGGCTAGCTGTCGAGCTAGTCCGTTCAGAGATGGAATGATGTTCCGTTGAAGTGGTGGTATGTTGTAAGAACATGTCCAACGGGGTCAGTCGTGAAGTGTTGTTACTTGTTATGTTGTAAGAAAATGTCCAACCGGGCCGGTCGGATACACTTGAACGGCCGGAATGATGCAGCTCCTCGACATTGTCATATTGACAGAGCTATAATAGTCTTGGCTATGTCGAATGTGTACACATATAGTCTGATTGAATATATCGATATGATTTTGTATTGACTCATGCGGCTGTGCTTTTTCACTTGTTTGAGGTGAGGTTTGAGGTCTATGGTCTATGTTGTCTGTTGTCTGACATGATTTTGTATTGACTCATGCGGCTGTGCTTTTTCACTTGTTTGAGGTGAGGTTTGAGGTCTATGGATTTGTGATCTAACGATTAGCAGTTTGCATTGGAGAAGAAAAAAAACGGACCAAATTAATTGGTAGAACTTCCAAAATAATAAGCCTGGCGAATTTAACTGCTATGCATTGTTTGCAAGGAAAAACGAATGAATGAATGATTCATGAATGAATGAATGAATAGACGAATGAATGCAAATAATCAAAGATGTGATGTGTCCAGTTTTTCATTTAATATTTTGGCTCCGATTTTGATGATTTCAATGACAGTCTGTAAAAATAACTGTATTTTTACTTTTGCAAGAGCTCCATGAGGAAAATTGACTAGCATGTGTAGCTTCTCGCCTTATTCCTGTGGGAAATGTTTTCATTGTGCTTGCAATGCATAATAGTACGACGAGAAGCTGTTGCAGGGGTATTGTCACTGCTATGTTGCAGGGGTATGTGTCAGAAATTGTGATTCGATGGATTCCCTGAGGCCTGGGTAAAGTGCGGTCTGGCTTCCATAAACCTTATACCAGGGTGAACACTGAACAATATTCCGGCTATGGCATACCTATGACTGTCATTGCGCTGTCGTAAACACAATTACAACTTGGCAGCAACACGCATACAATGTCGTAGTACCACACACATTTGTTTAAAGATCTGTCTACAAAAAAAAACAGCCAGACGGAAAATGTGCGACACGGATCCCCCTAGGGCTAAGAATACTGAATAATTCCGGAGCAGACTCGGCAGGTACATGCTGCGCCATCTATGAACCAGCCGTTCAACTAATCTAAGCGGCCGGAGGACGAATGTGGTTGGTGAGCGAAGGTGGATGAACCCCTCAATGTCGGCCCGTTTTAGCTTTGGTGGCTCGGTACAGGAAGCTTCAATAAACCGGCACAATGAATAAATGAGTGAGCTGCTGCCCACCCGGCCGACGACTGGCCGTCGCTCTGTGATGGCTGCATGATCTTATCTTACAATGTATGATGGTGGTCACTGGTCAGTCCAAAGCCCAGTGGCCTGGCTGAATCTCATTGGCGATAGAAAACAGAGTGCCGAGTACCGAAAGCTGATAGGCCCGAGGTACGAAGCAAAAACACATAACATAAGCTTGACTGGCACATAAAGTCACCTCGTTTGGTCTGGCATTGCTGGCGCACCAGTGCACCAAGCGCAATCCTGGCCGCTGATATCGCTGTCATGGGGCCGCCTATATAGCTCGAAATGTTGTGTAGCAGTTCCACAATCGTTTGCTGGGCGCTACCTTCGCCAAGCCTGTGCGTGTGGCGTGTGCGTGTGCGTGTACGTGCGCGTGTGCGTGTGCGTGTGCGTGTGTGTGTGCGTGTGTGTGTCGTGGCGTGGGCGTGGGCCGTGGGCGTGGGCGTGGGCGTGGGCGTGGGCGTGGGCGTAGGGCGTGTGCGTGTGCGTGTGCGTGTGCGTGTGCGTGTGCGTGTGCGTGTGCGTGTGCGTGTGCGTGTGCGTGTGCGTGTGCGTGTGCGTGTGCGTGGCGTGGGCGTGGCGTGGGCGTGGGCGTGTGGCGTGTGCGTGTGCGTGGTGTGCGTGTGCGTGTGCGTGTGCGTGTGCGTGTGCGTGTGCGTGTGCGTGTGCGTGTGCGTGGTGCGTGTGCGTGTGCGTTGTGCGTTGTGCGTGTGCGTGTGCGTGTGCGTGTGCGTGTGCGTGTGCGGTGTGCGCGTGCGCGTGCGCGTGCGCGTGCGCGTGCGCGTGCGCGTGCGCGTGCGCGTGTGCGTGTGCGTGTGCGTGTGTGTGTGTGTGTGTGTGTGTGTGGGTGTGTGGGTGTGTGGGTGTGTGGGTGTGTGGGTGTGTGGGTGTGTGGGTGAGTGGGTGTGTGGGTGTGTGGGTGTGTGGGTGTGTGGGTGTGTGGGTTTGTGGGTGTGTGGGTGTGTGGGTGTGTGGGGTGTGTGGGTGTGTGGGTGTGTGGTGTTTGGATGTGTGGGTGTGTGGGTGTGTGGGTGTGTGGGTGTGTGGGTGTGTGTGTGGGTGGGTGGGTGGTGCTGCGCGCGTGCGTGGCGTGCGTGCGTGCGTGCGTGCGTGCGTGCGTGCGTGCGTGCGTGCGTGCGTGCGTGCGTGCGTGCGTGCGTGCGTGCGTGCGTGCGTGCGTGCGTGCGTGCGTGCGTGCGTGCGTGCGTGCGTGCGTGCGTGCGTGCGTGCGTGCGTGCGTGCGCGCGTGGCGCGCGTGCGCGCGTGCGCGCGTGTGCGAGTGTGCGCGTGTGCGCGTGTGCGCGTGTGCGCGTGTGCGCGTGTGCGCGTGTGCGCGTGTGCGCGTGTGCGCGCGTGTGTGTGTGTGTGTGTGTGTGTGTGTGTGTGTGTGTGTGTGTGTGTGTGTGTGTGTTGTGTGTGTGTGTGTGTGTGTGTGTGTGTGTGTGTGTGTGTGTGTGTGTGTGTGTGTGTGTGTGTGTGTGTGTGTGTGTGTGTGTGTGTGTGTGTGTGTGTGTGTGTGTGTGTGTGTGTGTGTGTGTGTGTGTGTGTTGTGTGTGTGTGTGTGTGTGTGTGTGTGTGTGTGTGTGTGTGTGTGTGTGTGTGTGTGTGTGTGTGTGTGTGTGTGTGTGGGTGTGTGTGTGTGTGTGTGTGTGTGTGTGTGTGTGTGGAGGAGGGGGGGTGGCATCGCCTACCCTCGAACTCGGCTCTTATTGAACGTGGACAAAAACCAAACATTACCTTTCGGAAGCTCGTCAAACATAATTGTAAAACTTTTTATGAAAATAATATTTCCGCCATGTTTTGGCTCAGGTCAATTTTGGGGTCACCAGAGGCCATCAAATGTCAGATTTTCCAGTTTTTAATACTTCGCTCCAGAAACTCCGAAATAGCTCGGGAACTATGATGGATAGGAAAAAAATAATCGAAAGCTCTTGAAAAAATGGAATCGCCAAGATGTCCTCGAAGTTTAGCTCAGGCCAACAGTTTAGGCTCCAGAGGCAGTGGCGTACCGGTATACCGTTATTCAGGGTATGACCTGAGGCCAGTTTTACCCAAAAAAAAACTGACGTCGGCGATTATTTTTCGGCCGAAAAACTGACGGCGAGTTTCACCAACGCACGAAAAAAATAATCGCCGACCTAAAAATAAACTGACAGATTTACTGACGGCGAGTTTCACCACAGCCAATGCGGGCGGCAAAAACGGTGACCACAATTGCGCCATTATTTGTAGCAAAACAACTGAAAAAAATAGACAGGACCCAGGCGTCAGTTTTTATTTACTATTGCCGTCGGCCGGGTTGTCAAGGTCGTTGTGATTGTCGCGCTGCGGCACTTTCTCGGTTATTGTGTTTGTTGAGGCTTATTAGTGATCAGTGTTGGTGATTTTGTACTGAGTCAAGTAAATAATTGGTTTCATTGTCATTGGAAATTATTTGAACATTATTGGAAATTGGTTTCAACTCATCACTCACATCAAGTCATCAACATTGGACGAAGATGGGCAAGAGTTATAACTTTGGATTTCTTCCACAAAACAAATCAGTAAGTAGCTACAATTATCCTTTTCACTTTTCCTCATCATTGACAGGTCTGGCCTTAGTGTTTGAGGTCACCATGAATCTAATGCTGACTTTTACTAAGAGTTAACTTATTGAATTTGCCTAAATCTGGAAATATTTTGTTTGGTAGAATTTAGCTGGTTGACAAGAGGCCTCATCATTTAACTTGGATATTTTGTTTGGAGATAAGCTATGCAGGGCTCAGATCAACCACTAACAGAAACATCCCTTGTTTTGTCTTGTGCCTAACCAAGTTTTAGTGGAATTAAAACTTATCACAATACTTTCTTGCTAAAAATATGATTACCAGTAAAATTATCATTGACCCATTCCTTCCTTTCACAGAGTGGCTGTTCTCATCAGCATTATCAACTCCCTTCGGAATTTGTAGCTGGAGCCTGGAGCAACTGAAGCCAAAGCTGCATACAATTGAATTAATGCTTGTCCATTTGTTGGGTCTTCAGCTCAGCTTGAAGATTGAAACATATTCAAGAATGTGACTGATGTGATCCTAACATTGGAACTGCAAGACGGCCAATGTGCTTAAACCAGAGTAATTGCACACATAGTGCTTAGGTACCTTATTCAGTGAATATGATCAATAAATGATGCACCCGTCCCTGCTATTCTGCCTTATTGTTATGGCAGCAGAAGTGGTGTGAAAGTTTCAGAATATATTGTGCTAATATCCAATCTACATGCCTACAGCCTACTGCCTATAGTCTGTATGATATATTTCAGAACCAGGATGTCGGTAATTATTCAACATAATTTGTAAATAGTCGTTTCCAGAAACAAATATAGATTATGCAATATGCATACCAACAAAAACAGCAATGCTTCGTAATGTTTGAAAAGTATCAAGTCAGATGGCCAACAATCTGTGATATTGTATTACTGAATACTGTTGCTAAATACGCTCTATTTGCTGACATTTAAAGGGAATGTTTCACCTTTGTATTGGTTTTGGACTGAGATAGCCATTATCTTTGGCCGTTATTGAAATGTTGAAAATATTAAGGCCATTTTCCCTGAAACAGTGGTTTTTAAGCAATTCAATTTATAGTTACAAAATGGGGTCTAGGCCAGTGCCGCCGCTGAATGGCTGACAGCGACTTTTTCTGCCAATCCCACTTTGTCAGCCATTCAGCGGTCTATGGCTCAATAATGACATCATCCCAAATTTACGCTTAATTTGTATAAAGTTAAGTGGCTTAACAAGACAAAAGATATCATCGTTTTCAGCAGCACTTATTCATATTTTTGACTACAACCAGCATATATTTGAAAACTTTCAGGAAGATGAAACATTCCCTTTAACCTTGTTCATGACTGTGCATGTGACATTTGATGATCATGAAATAAAATAGTGCTATTCATCCTCAAGAGAAATACAATATAGATAATGTGATTGTGTTTGTTTCCTGAGAGAAAATCTGGTTCTGTGAAGCATAGTAATTATAAACAACATCAACATCAATCATCATCAATGTATTGTCTGTACGTTGACCTCGTTTATCACCATCTACCAATCAACTTGCTGAGAGGTCATGAGCTTCAGATCATCCGTAACTCACGTAGTATAGCAGAAAAACATGCCAAAGGAATAAATTGTATTGACTGCATTGAACTATAACCCTTAGGGACTATAAAGTATAAACCCTAAAACTACAGATAAATGTCCATCACAATCAGCATGACCTTGCATCAAATCCTCCAAACCCAGTCTTTACACAGGCATCCATAGGAAATGGGACCTCACTGAACAAGGCAAGCAAACCCTGCCCATCTTGAAGAAACAGGCCTGCGCAGCACCACCATCACAGCTTCAAATAGAAGATGTTCCCGCTCTTCAGGCTTGTGCGGAACCCAGAAATGGTACTGCTCCAACGCCATGCCGCGTCACCGTCCATCATGGTGGAGTGTGGAGACTGGAGGATGCAGCATATCCTTAAAGGGAAATAATGACCTTTTGATTTTGTTAGCAACAATTTCTTAGGATACCGTTATGGTTTTTAAATTATTTTATTTAAATTTAAAAATTAAATAAAATTATTCCCAAATTCAAAGTTGTAAGTTTGGAGAGAAAAAAAATACAAAACAAGTACCTTGTGTACTTCATGAAGGTCATTGACAAACTCGTCCTTCCCTACCATTGTTTACATCGTATTCACAAAGCACTCGGCTATGCGCCACAATAGCAAAAGGCAAGGGAAATGCATGTTGGATACAATATTATTACGTCATAAGTGTCAACTACTATGAAATACAGTGATAAAATACCTTTAATAATGATTAAAAAGAAAATGCAAACTTAAAAAAAAATGAATAAGTCTTTAATTAGCTTTCAACTCAAAATCAGATATATTTAGCAATGCTACACAAGAATGGCACCAGTGACGTCATTAACGAAGCTTGCTACGGGACTTGGGTATATAATCAGGAACAACTCGCCACAAATGGTTAAGTGCGCCGAGAAGCATGACAATGACTTTGTAAACAAATTGCTGACGCTAAATAGGTCGCCGTCGATGTGCATGGTTGAGCTTCCGATTTAATTGGCAGTTTTGTGTTATTGTTTGTTAGTTTTTGGGGGAAAAATTATTATTTTTCATGATAATATAAATATATATTATATACAGCCACATACAAATTATACAAAACTCCTAATGTTGAAAACAAATGAAGCGATTTTAAAAACAAATGAGGGTCGCAACCACTTACTATGCCGCCGTTGATGTGCATCGATGAGCTTCCGATTTTATTGCCACTTTTTCCAATCGCTGTTAGTTTTAGAGGATCGCCGGGCATATAATCACAACAAGCAGAACGCACAATATATTTTCCACTCCATTGCGTAAAAAAGCAATACGGGAAAAGCCCGAAGTTTGATGAGGACCAAAAGTACTTGCAAGTACCGGTCGTTAAAAGTGTGGAACGCTTATCAACTTTAACTTGAAATATCTTTCGGTAGGAAAGTTTGCATGCAAAATGTGATGAATTTACAATATATTTTGGTCTCGTCTGGCGATTTCAAGTGCTAACTCCATTTTTGTGGAGAAAGGTCATTATTTCCCTTTAAAGACACAAATGATAACCTCTGTTAGCATTTGTCCAAATCAAATGTTGCAATTATTGAGCAGACTGTCAGCCAGTGTGTGAACTGAAGTTGGTACCTACACATGGCTATGCTTAGAATATTATTCAACCCTAAAACTGTCTGCAATTGGGGTGAAATGATGAAGTACTGGTATTAGTTCAGTAATTCACCTCACCAGTGTATGGTGAATTATTGAGGTCCCCCAGAAGAAGAGTAGTCAACTGACAGTAATATTAAGACACTGAAAAATGGGTTATCTGTGAATGTCTACAAGATGGTGTCTGTAGGGCCACAGCGCAGCGAGCGAATGTGAGCAGAGCGTTCTAAACGTGGGTCCCTGCGACCATAATTGTTGTAAAGGGTATGTCAGGTTTGATTATTTATCGTTTTTGGTGATGTCATAGCTTTGGTATTACTGGTACACTTTTCTGTCTGTCATAATAATGCTCTCTTCTATTAGGGACCTCAATAACACCATTAACTGGGGAGGTGAATTACTGAACTATTACCAGAGAAATGCAGGTAGGTACTAGGTACTTACATATTTGTTTTGTGGAGGAAATCCAAAGTTCTCTTCTCTTGCACATTCTCCTACACCAATGTTATGTGAGTGATGAGTTGCAACTAATTTCCAATGATTTTCATTGAATTTCCAATGACAATGAAACCAATTATTTACATGCTTGACCTACTCGGTACAAAATCAACAACACTTATCACTTATAAGCCTCTACAAACACAATCACCAACACTCCACTGGGTTTACATTTCTTTTACATTTATGTTATAAGCCTTTAAATATTAATTTACTAAGATTTAGCATCTTAAATAAACCCAGTTCAAATTCAATGGAGATGTGTAAACAATCTATCAAAACAATACCGTGTTTCGCTAGCGCCGGCGATGCCGACAGAGGTATTTTGACCAATCAGACACCGCCATTTCTGCTGCTGAAACTCGTGTTGTCAGCAGATTAGCGTTATATCGTAATCGTATCGTTATTGGTGTGTGACGTCATCAATATCAGCTGTTTGCGTCTATAAAAAAATAACAGCCGGCACCGTCAGTTTTTTTTTCCGTTGGTGAAACTCGGCTCATGTCCGCAGTTTTTTTTAGCGGCGATTATTTTTTTTCTGCGTGCGGTGATTATTTTTTTGTAAAACTGGCCTCTGGTCCTTTGGACCCGAGGCGTCCATGCAAAGCTGGCGTCCCTCTGATCAGTGACGGCGCCCCTCCGGTCAGTGACGGCGCCACTCTGGCCAGTGAGGACGCCCTTCCGGTCAATGACCGCGTCCCTCCGGCGAGTGACGTCGCCCCTCCGACCAGTGACGGCGCCCCTCCGGACAGTGACGGCACTTCTCCCGCCAGTGACCGCGCCCCTCCGACGAGTGACAGCGCCCCTCCGACTAGTGACTGCGCCTCTCCCGCCAGTGACCGAGCCCCTCCGGCGAGTGACGGCGTCCCTCCGACTAGTGAATGACCCTCTCCGGCCCGTGATGGCGCCCCTGGCCAGTGACGGCGCCCCCTCCCCCCCCCCCCCCCCCCCCCCCCCCCGACTAGTGACTGGGGGTTGGGGCCTCTCCTCCCGCCAGTGATGGCCTACGCTACGCTACAGAATTACGCCACGCTACGTAGGGTTTTTAGGCCAACGCTACGCTACTGAATTACGTTACGTTATATTTTGTTACGTTACCGATTACGCTATTTTTCGTTAAACGAAGCTTAGAATATATCGTACTACGATACAAAAGATACCAGGCAAATCAACAGTATGTAACGGGGATTTTTCCGTTCATCCACATTTCTAACTTTCCTATCAACCAGTCGTCATGCATTTCTTTCGTGACAGACATTTGCGAAGACATTCGTAAGTCGTAACACAGTCACAAAGCATCATCATTAGTGCAATATGTGGTGCAAAGGTCATAGGCAATAGCAATAGATCAGAAACCAATAAAGCTATCAAACACCCAAGTTAAACCAGCATTAACTTGTTCGCCCCTGTAGCTCGGACGGTAGAGCGCTGAGCTTTAGACGGTATACCTCACTCAGTGTGGCAGACCGGGTTAAAGTCGCTTCGGCACTCGCTATTTGTCCCTGATTAGGATGGCCTGCGGCTGGTGGCAGCGGTCGCACTCGTCGCACACGCACAGGTCAGGTGACGCCAGAGGGCGGGGCGGACCTTGTCCAGGTAGTTATGTTCGTGTCCGCAAAACTTTCGCTTCTAAATTCTGCCAGTTACCAGGAATTGCGAGGTCCGATGGATGCCTGTGCAACAAGCTCCGCTTAACGCGAAACCTGACGTCGAAAATTATTTTACTCAAATGATTCGGACTTAATTTATAGAAAAAGTATTTCAATCTGATGGAAATGTCGATAACTTCTTTTATGATACTGCAAATTCAGCGACATCACAATCAACGAGTTAGCTGAAAACTAAGTTAAACGTAAAATAAGCCGTACAAATATAGGGATACAAACTCAAAGAATACCACACCGCTCAAAAATAACACACCGCTTTTGCTGCAAAACATTCCTTGGATTTTAAAAACGTTTGTGACAAACAGTATCCACGTCTCGACTGAGGAGCAAGATTTGCCCCCAGTCACCTTCGGCTAAGACGCGAGTCAACGGCGAGTTGAATCAATAATATATGGCGCCGTAATTGCAGGGAAACAGGGAAACGGTAATCTAACCACCGATCCCTAAGACGTTAGAATTCAACAATAAGGTTACCCTCAGCTATATAAGATACCAATGAGATATCCATTACCATCAGCAACATATGGTCTGCAGGGCAGCGCCATGGATTTGTGTCGGGAGAGGGGCAAACCGAAGGCAAGGGCCCCATTTGAGAGAGGGACTTCCCGGCAGTGTTCGTGGGGCCTCGTCAAAAATATTCCCGACTGCCTTCCTAGGTGCTTTCTCGGATTATTTTGTGCTTGTAGAAGCCTCCTCTGAAGTATACCATGAACAGCTTTCCCGGTTATTGTCGTAGGAGCCTATGTGGAGTCTATATCGGTTGTCTTCTTAAGGGCATTTTAGGAGCTTGTCTCGGCGTCTTTTCGCGGCCTTCTTGGTGCTTGTGTCGGCCATCTCTTTAGGGGATATTTGGAGCTTGTGTGGGTTGTTTTTAGGGTCTTCTTGGAGTTTGCCTCAATTGTCTTTTTAAGGGCCTCCTTGGACCTTGTCACGCTTATCTTTTTAGGTGCCTCCTCGAACATCTCTCGGTTGTTATTTCAAGGAGCGACTCGAAGCTCATGCCAATTGTCTATGTATTTAGGGACTGCTCATTAATTAGGTATATTTGCGAGGGGCCTCCCATTGTTTTATGTGGCCTCCTTAAGACCGGGGCCGCAATGTTTGCCCGCCCTAGCTGGGGGCGGCGCCACAGCGCCCCTCCCCCGCTGTGGCGCCGCCCCCAGCTATGCTACGAAATACCTTGCGTAGCAGTTACGTTATTTGATTATTGTTCGGAAGTACGCTACGAAATACTTCAATTACGCTACGGAACGATTTTTGTTTGGCTACGGGTTACCAAAAACCATACCGTAGCGTAACGTAGGCCTGAGGCCATCACTGCCTTCCGCACGTTCGGCACGGTGCGGAAGGAGAGACACCCCTGCAAAATTGTCGTCATTATTGGTGACGCCCTGTCGATCGGGTGGCGCCCCTCAAGGCAATGACCTGGTCCTTTGTGAATTTCTGCGCACGCCACTGTCCAGAAGTCATCGAACGTCAAAAGGTTGTTTTTGGCAAAACTGTTTTTCGCAATAACTCTTGACCTAATCAAGATAAGGCAAAATTGTGACGCCATCGTTTTTGTCTCGTCCAGGCGCTTCGATTCATATTCATGTTGACCAGGTTAGGTTAACTTAGAAATTTGACCTCAGGTCAAGGCCAAGTGGTGACTCAAGTAGGTTATGTTGCATATTGTGAGACTTGTCTCGACGAGCCAAACACTTTGGTGCCAGTTTCACTTCTGCTTCTTCATTCTGTCGAGAGTTATTGACAAAAAGGTGTTGGCGACCTCTGATGACCTCGGCTGACCCTGTAGGGGTCACTGAACAAAAAGTGCACATGGATCATCAATAATGACCTATGATAACATGCTCCAGAAGGAATTGGACTGATATCATCCGTATCCTCGGAATAGGAAGCGTTTGAATATTTCCCCGTTGACTTATAATGGGGAGGTCACGAAATTGACCCGACCCTAGGTCACCGATATAAAAATAAAAATCGAGATGAACGAATTGTAGGTAGCTATGACCTTATGAAATCATGTAAGTTTAAAACCAATCGGCCAACAACTGTGGCTGTGGTACGACGGCAAACGTTTTTTTGGAGGTGGGGTCACGTGACCTGGCCTGGAGACCTGACCTGAGAGGACCCGAGATCAAGAATTGCACACAATGTGGGTAATTGATGCGCAAACAGCTGTGCCAAAAATGGCGGCGCTGCGCGCAGCCGTTTCTTCGCTATCCTTGAAAAACTTGATGGGAGAGCGTCTAAACGCCCCCCCCCCCCCCCCCCCAGCACGGCGAGGGTTAAGTTGCTTCGGGCGGCCTTCATTAGTAAAAACTCATCAGATACTGAAAACAATATCACTGAGAACTTGGCGAATGGGTCTGATGAGGAAATTAATGGTGTAAACTTGACGGGTTTTCCATTGATATTTATTTAGGCCATTCATGTTGTTATTCCGACGTATGTTTGCACCTGCTCCTTGGACAGTGGCCTATGAGAAACAGGGAGGCCCCTGAAATAGGGAGGCCCCCTTGGTGGCTGGCCCCCTCACTTTTTATGACGTTCCTACGCCTATGCAACGCTCAACTCGCCTAAGCAAGCTACACGTTACTTATAACCGGATATTTTTTGTTTATTTATGTCCCGTGATCGTTGCTTAACCCGCGCCGGGGTGGGCCTCTGAGGCAACTTCGCCCTAGTATGTGGGGTCAAAATGATCGCCGCACTTACCTACTCGAAAACTAAAAGGGCTAGGAAAGACGCGGAAAAAACTTTCGAACGCCCTCAACAAGATTATTCCAAGGGACTTCGGTCATTTGTTTTGGTTAGGTCAATATTGAGGTCACCAGAGGTCATCAAAGGTCAAATTTTCAAAGTTTAGGGCTTTGCCCCAGAAACCCCTAATATCTCGGGAACTATGATAACTAGGAACAAATTGAAAAAAATACAATTGAAAGCTGTCCTCATATTTTAGCTTAGGCTACTTGGGTTTCAGTCATTTTCTTCTTTTTTTAAACACAAATAACTTTGTATATAATAAATATAGGGCAATAAATGTATTACCATCGTGTTTGTCTCGTCAAGACGCTTCGAAATATGTTGATGGTGACCAGGTTAGGTCAACTTCAAATTTTACCTCAGGTCAAGGTTATTTGTTGACCCAGGTAGACCAAATTTCATATGGGGCGATTCGTCTCGACGAGACTAATACGGGTGTCAGTCACACGTCTCTAGGTTTGTTCTGTCAAGAGTTATATATAAAAAACGTTGATGACCTCAATTGACCTCAGATGGCCTTGCAGAGATCACTGAGCAGTAATCGAACCTGGGTCATCAGGAATGAGCCAAAATAGCATGATTCTACAATGATTGGCGTGTTCTAATGCATATTCTCTGATTAGGAAGCATTTGTATATTTTCCTATTGACACAATGGAGAGGTCACGAAATTGGCCTGACCTTAGGGTGACCCATATAACAAATCTGAGATATAATCATTGTTGATACTTACGCCGTGATTAGCTTATGTGAGTTTCAAATCGTTCGGTCAAACTCTGTGGCCTTGGCACGATCGCAAACATTATTGGAAGTAAGGTGACTTGACGTGACCTGGTGATCTGACCTGAGATGACCCAAGGTCAAAACTTTCACAAAATGTGGATAATTGATGCCCAAACAGCTGTGCCAAATTTGGCAGCGCTGCGCATCGCCGTTTTCCCACTATTTACGAAAACCCTCAGGGGTCAAAATGGCCCACCAGGGCGAGGGTTAAATTTATCGGGTTGGCAGTTTGGAGTTTGGACTTTTGGTTTGGTTTGGATCTCACCCCCAACGGGCCTTTCGCCCACTTGCAGGAGGCGCTCCTTCTCCCCCTCTCTTGGAGATTAGGTTTACGAGGCCTTTCCCAAGGGGCTCACCGGGTCGGACGAGACACCAACGCGGGTGACTCGGTGGGAGTCGAACCCACGGTCTGCACCGAAGTCCAGAGTGTTGTATGTATGTACTCTGGACCATCCCGGCCCCACTTTTTAGTCATCACCACCAGCGGTGCAATAAAATGCACCTTACAATGTTTTGCCCAAGCGCTGACCACAGCCGGAGTCGGATTCTGTACAATTTTGCCGACTCCGACTCCGACTCCGACTCCGACTCCGACTCCGCCGACTCGGCAGCCCTGAACACGTGTTCCCAGCCGGGCCCCGAGCGAGGCAGCTGCAGTCTGCAGGTGACTGGGGGATGACAGCGCGGCGGTGGCAGGCACAGCAGACGGTCCCCGGGGAACAGACGGCTTCACTTAGGATATTGGGCGCCGGGCCAGCGCCGTTCACAGGCTGTCGTTCCGTTGCCGTTGTTGTCATATTCTCGGGCAGGAGGATGACTGACTTGGTGCCCGCTGGCGACGCTCCTGAGAGAGACATTGCGGAAGTGGGCCTATCTAGCAACCCGTGAACCTAGTCGAAGGAGTGTCACAAGTTTGGAGATTGTTTAGCGAAGAGGCAGGCAGTGATTTCGAAGCGTCGCATTCGAAGCGTTCAAAGTGTTCATCCAAACACTAATTTAACCCGCGCGGCGCTGGGGGGTAAATTTTACCCCCCTCCCCTCCCGGATTTTCTCCATAACTTGAAAACTATGACAGATATCGAAGTGAAACTTGCGGTACCTTATGGTGCATCAATTCTACATCTTTTGCTATAATTTTGTTGAAATTCGTGAAAAATTTGGAGGAGATAATGACGTTTTAGTGACGTCATGTCATGTCATTTTTGGTGAAAAAACGTTAAATGTTTGAGAAATCGTAGGAAATAGCGTGTTGATGCAAATCGCAAATAAAAGGCGTCAAAAGAAAGGAAATAACATTGTCTTTAACATGGCTATCTCAGATGTTCAAAATTTTGGGGTTTTGACCCCCAAAAATGCAAAAAACTGATTTTTGGGGAAGAATTTCCACAAAAGTTTTTTGTTTGAAAATTTTCAAAAAACCGGAAGATATATTAGAGAGCCGAGTATGAACAATGTTCAAACCAAATTGCAAAGCAATTTCTTTATTTTTGACTGAATTATGGCTCTAAGAATAAGTAACTCATGACGTCATTTTTTTTATTGCGTTTTTTTTGGCTTTTACTGACCAGATACAGACAAATAAATGTCACCACTGTATTTCGAAGACAAAACTAGTCTAGAAACATGCAATGTTTATTTAGATTAATCA
>JAXIVJ010018222.1:2500-23920 GCA_036785665.1 Chirona hameri | reverse complement strand
CCTCGCTACGCTAATTAATTTTGACACAGGATGTAATGTCGTGGTAATTGCCCCAATCTGGGTACGAAACAGCTTCTTCTAAAAGGGGCCCTTTTATAAGACGCTGTTCGGCTGTTTCGTGCCCAGATTGGGGCACGAAACTTGAAACTCTTCGTCGGATATTCATCTATCGTCCAACCAAATGCCATATTCGTTTTTCAGCTCGAAATACCCCGTATAGCAAAATTTCAAGACAACTTTCAAGGTGACCTATTCCCTTTAAGACAGATGTGTTAATCATTTTTGAAAATATTTAAATGCTGAAAGTTTTCGAAAATATTCTGAAAATTTAAAATCTTTAATTTAATCTCACGAGTTTTAAGTACATAATGTACGCACATCTCGCCCCAAGTATATTCCCTTTAAGACAGATGTGTTAATCATTTTTTTTTAATGTTTAAATTCTGAAATTTTTCGAAAATATTCTGAAAATGTAAAATATTTAACCTAATCCACGAGGTTCAAGTACATAATGTACGCAAATCTCGCCCCAAGTAGTGTTTTGCTAAGGCTGTGCTAGTCTTCGCTCAGTCCTGCCGGTCTACATGACTGCCGGAATCGACTCTTGAACTGTTACGAAATACGACCTCGCCGTTGTGGACCATATTCTTTGATGTTCACCGTTGCGAAGGCTGTCTTTTAGTTCCGGCTCATGGCAGTGTGACTATTGCGCTACGCGCGACTAAAATGCGACTATGTCGCCACTGCATTGTTGGCTCTGTCTCTTTCATAACACAGTTTTACTTTATCAACTCTGCATAGAGAGTGAGGTAATGTTGTCTGATGTCGCAATGTGTAAGGTGCAGAGAATTATAATTGTCGCGTCAAAGAATGACATCATTGCGACCGACTTCTGTATACTTTGTAATGCATATTTGCAAACAATTGTAACAGGGTTGTGCCTTGCGACACCGGTTTTGTAACCAGGAACGCACGCGTGGCGACACTGGGTCATTGTTTGACTTCCACATTGTCATCCCGGCGCGAAACGTCATTCTCGGCACTTGCGACGCTGACGGGACGGCTGCGCCACGAATATGACGTACAATCTGATATCATTACATGCTTCGTGCCGCCGGTGCGGTCTGTCTCCACGACACACTGCCAGAAACATGAATATGACAGGCATTCGAGGCGTCGAGATTGTGAGATGTGTGCTGACATAATTAAAGCGGAGGCGCCGCGTGGAATTCAAATGGGGGCGCATGCTTCGCATGGAATGTCCCAGAGATAGATGAACGATAACTTTTAATGGTAATGGGAGCACTTCCTGAAATTGTTTGTCGTTTGGAGAGCTCTTGACATCGGGATAGGACTTTGTATCGGCAAGATTGGTATGCGTAAGCGCATGCTTATCAACAATATTTGGCTTTTAGTAGACGCTTTCAAGCCGCACACTGCACACGTCATTCTAGGGAAGAGGCCAACAGCATAACGTTGTTATACGCACCCATATATCACGATTTTATGCTCTGCTTTCTCGTGTAAAGCCGGCTCACATCTGGGCATATTTTCTGTTTTGCCCTTGTTTGTGAGAGTAAAACTGGCAACTGACGCTTCTGAGCGGCAGGAATGTTGTTTTATGAGCCGCCGTCTGCCGGTCTGGCTATTTATAAATGCTGAAGGCGGATAATTGGGATCTCACTGCCCTTGATACAATTTGACAGATTAATTCATGCCTATAATTCATATTCATATATAATTGATATATAAACTGTCTTGTGCGCTGCGCTCCGAAAAGGTAACGATACGCCAAAGTTTTCCATATTATCGATTCGTCTACACAATTTCGAATGCGTCGATCAGTTCTTTAGGGTGACGTCAATTCGTGCTATTGTTTACGCCTTGCGTATTTTCCATTTCCCATACTTCTGAGTCATCTATTAACCCATTCCAACTGAAGCCTAATCCCATTGTCCATTATTTGTCGTTTAGCCGGCACTGTGCGCCATTCCCATGGTCCTCCCGCGTCGCAATCGTCCCATGGTTGATTACAATCGTCACCACCCCAGGCTGGGAGATCCACCAACTGTAGTAAACAACTCCCTGGGACCTGGCGTCCCCTACCCGTCACCACACCGCCGGAGGCACCGCCGGGGGCGGGGGGCGACCCTTGCTGACCCCGGCCGACCTTTCGCCCCGGGCGGTGGCGGTGATGGGCGGGGCTGGCGCAGCGCTCGCGTGGTGCGTGCTTGGTGGGGCGCAAGATGTTTGCGTTGATTGCTGTTCGTTCCCAAGCACCAGCACCCAGTTCCATTAGTTCGTTCCTGGGCAGGGGCCGAGCGGGAGTTGGCTGAGGGCGGCAGCGTGATAAAGTGAGAAAGGTGTGATCATTGAACATTATTGGACAGCTGATGGGGCATTTATGCTCCACTCGTGTTTATAGCTGCTGCAAAGTCTGCAGAGCGCCGTCGGCGGCCAAGGCTCGCCGAGTGGATCGGTTCGCGTGCTGCGTGTCTAACCACGGTCATTTAGCGGCGCAATTGACGTAATCGAATCAATACGATGACTGCTGACGACCTTCGGAGCGGGGATGGGGGACTCTGACATCTGAGGGCGCAGTTACCAATTACGGTGCACGGTATATCCGTGTTGTGCACGGTGCAAAGGGTGCACGGCGGCGTTGTGCACGCGGCGGTGGATGGTCGCGGATGTTACCGCTATTTTTGTTGTTGAGGGAATGCTGAACAGCGGTTGCCAATCAGCGAAAACAATGCGGCGGAGAGATATAAATCAGATCATTTTTGTGGAAATGCAATGGTGGGACATTTTTTTTGGCATTCATGCGTATCCAAATATTCGGATACAATCTTTGAAAGATATTACACTTTTCGTAACTGGTACGCGTAGCTGTGTTGCTTTGACAAAACACGGGAAACGAAAATGTAGCTAGCGAGTAGCGACTGCGTCTTTTCACCGACTTCCGGATTCGCCGTGTTTTTACGAGTTTGTGGCAGAGTTTCCGTCTCCATCATCGCCTCTTCAACGGCCGTCACCGGCGGCTGGGCGGCCCACAGCGTGAAATGTAAACATAAACAGCCAAACCCGCAAAGCTGAGCTCCGCCCTCGGCGTTAGCCGTCATTCGAATCCGAAGCCGCGCTGCTCGGCCGTGCAAGGGCAAAAACGCGTGCGCTTCACTGCGGACGTGTTGGTTTTACGACTTTTCACTTTAGGCTGACAGGTGGCGGCTAGCGTTAAATATGATCGATTGCAGCTGCAATGTGGGCTGGTTGCGGTGGGTTCGGGTGGCGTGGGGTGGCGTGGGGTGGGCGGCCAGCGGTCCCGGTGGTACCGCTGGTACCCGTGGTAACCGCTGGTACCCGTGGTAACCGCCAAAACAGACAGGGTGGCACATGCACTATGCAGGTCAATCGATGCGGGGTCATGAACCAACAGCTGCTTGCGCTGTATCTGCGTACTCCAAGACTGACAAATTACGGGGTTTGTGGGTTGTAGAGCTGTGGATGTCATGAAACCCAAAGTCCTCACCCTTGCGCTGAAAGATCTCCATCATGTAGTCATACATCAACGACTTTCTACCACGTTATCATCAGATACCACGTGACTTCCCCATGATAAGCACTGATCTGTTGCTCATTACCACGTGATCGTCTGACCAGCGAACTCCAGATCCATCCCATCCCAAAGTCACCCCAGATCCATGAGATCCAGCCATATGACCACGCTGTCGCTACCCTTGAAAGCTTCCAATTTACTCACGTATTTAAATCCCATTTAACTCCGAATTCCAGTGAATCCTGCCGTTTGAGCGGGTTGCAGTTGAAGCTATTTACATTCGTTCTCACACCGCAGCGCCCGGCAGCTGACTACCGCGTCTTCCAGCGTGTGAACACCGCCACCCGACCATGAACTCCGACGGTGGAACCCCATCGCTGGGGCTCCAGAGGTCATCCTGCCGGGCACCCAGCGGGTAACACGGGCTGCTCCGGGAGACCCTGAACCACCGTCCTGCCGCAGTCGGGAGCTGCGGTTGTCTATCAATTGCGTCCGATGACAGCTCGCACGGCGCGGCGGGCCAGGGAAGGATGGATGGTTTGATTTGGAGGTGTTTTGAGTTCTGGATTCGCCTGGGTTCTTCTGGGTTACAGACTTTGCTGACCTTCTGAGCTAAGTCTGGAATATGACGCGCAATGGGCAAATTCAACCGGCCATTTACCAAATTCAGTATGCACCCCGCCTCATAAATTTGTGTTAGAAAAATAACATTATAAATGATAAATGATGTTGCCATCAACCATATTTTGCATAGTCATATATATTTTAGCCCGTGATCGACCATCTGCTCTCTCCCCCCCCGCAGCAGTCCAGCCAACAATCGCGCCCCTCCCCCGCCCCACCTCGTTGACGCGTCTGCTCATCCTTTCATGACTAAAACCACCGCCACCGACCCGTGTCGGTGACCCTGCCCTCTTCCGGTGTGCACCGGCGCGCCTTGCACACCCCAGTGATCACCACTGCACACCGGAAACGTAACCCCCCTGGGGGGGGGGGGGGGGGGCGGGGAATCATGAAGTGCGCGACGCGCAGTGTCGACGTGTACTATATTTACCGTACCGGCCGATTTAGCCATTTACCGTACTGCACGGTACGGTGGCGACTCGGTTCTCGAATGGCGATTGGCCGTGAATGTCCTCGGTTGGTGAGGAGTTGTGTACAGATAAGGCACGTGCTGAGGTGTTCGTGTTTGACAGCTGGTCGATTGCGTGGTGTGATTCAGGGAGGTCCCGGGATCGATCCCCAGGGCATGCATTCTTTCATCGAAATTGTTCGTTTTGTCAACGTCGCTTCACACTGAAGCTGGCATGATATACATCCGCTGGTGTTCTTGATATCATTTATAAGCCGCTTATTCAGGTCAAAATGCTCGGTTTGGAAGACTCAATACCAACTTTGCCGCCAACGTTATTGACCCCACCACTCATACCCCATGTACTAGCGGTCATATCACCGCAGTCCAGACGCAGTCCAGACGCAGTCCAGACGCAGTCCCTCCCCCACTTGCCGTGTGTCTGCTGCACCATTGCTCGCGATCCACGCCACCCCATTACCCCTTCACCGCCATTACCCTGGGAACCCCTCAGCAGCGGCGGCGGCGGCGGCGGCAGTGAACCGCCCCGGGGCTTCCTGGCGGTGGAGGGCGGCGGCGGCGGCGGCCATGGCCCCAGTAATAGAGCCCCGGTGTCGGGCGTTGCCCCGCGCCTCCCGCGGCCTTTCAGTAAACAACTCTGCGGCTCCCGTCCCCACCGTATGCGCCGCTGCCAGTGGTGACCCCCCCCCCTCCCCAGGGCGCCCCTCAGAGGTGACCCTCTAGGGCACCCTTCAGAGGTGCCCTTCAGGTCGCCCCTCCGAGGTGACCCCCCCAGGGCGCCCCTCAGAGGTGCCCTTCAGGGCGCCCCTCCGAGGTGACCCCCCAGGGCGCCCCTCAGAGGTGCCCTTCAGGGCGCCCCTCCGAGGTGACCCCCCCCCCCCAGGGCGCCCCTCAGAGGTGCACTTCAGGGCGCCCCTCCGAGGTGACCCTCCAGGACGCCCCTCTGCAAGGGTGACCCTCCAGGGCGCCCCTCTGTAAGGGTGACACTTCAAGGTGTCCCTCCAGAAGTGTCGCGGAGGTTGGAATGTTACAGGGTAGCCAGAGGCGTCACAGGGGTAGATAAGGTAGAGAAGGTACGCAACTGCGCGCTGTCGACGAATGCCACTCATTGGCGTTGACATCGTCGGTAACCTGCGTAAACTCGGGGTAAACTCGGGGTAATGGAGTCACGGGTTGACACTGGGGATTAGTGTGAGTGTTGGTAGAGGCAGGGGTGTGGTTTCCTATTCAGTTGAGGGGGTTTCAGCCCTCCCCCCAACCTAGACGAGGAAGTGGGTCAAATCCGGGGAGAAATCTGTATTTTTGTGTGTGTGGATTTTAATGGTACTTTAAGCGGTTTTCCCAGCCCAGCCCCACCCCCCCAAACTTTTCTGGAGAAGCTACGCCCCTGTGTAGAGGAGTTTGTTTGGAGTTTCGAGGGAGGAATGTGGAGATTGAGAGGCGGCGGGTGGGGACAGGTGAAGTGATGGGGGTTTAAACGGCGCGTGGATGAGCTGTTTGGGACGATGGTGTGGTCCTCATAGGTGGTGATGGTGTGTGCTGGTGTGAGTCAAAGAGTGGTTAGTACACGGCTTTGTCCTTTATTGGTTGTATTTGCTTTGGAGGCAGATGTACAGTCTCTCTTGAAAGTATCTATGCACTGCACAGTCTCTCTTGGATCTCTTGGCTGTGGATATATATTTTCAAGAGAGACTGTACCTCAGTGTACAGTCTCTGTACAGTTTACAGAGAGAGTACACTGTACAGTGAATAGATGCTTTCAAGAGAGACTGTACTGACCGCAAGACTTGCCGCAGGCTGTGACATTCGAATTCCTCCCCTCCCACACCACGTGTTTCCCTCCTGACCAGGTGGTCCACCCCCATCTCCGCTGCTAATTGTGGTGCAACACCGGCAAGCGTGGCCTAAACTCAGCGTGAATCTTCCGCTGTGGTCCGCCCATCCGCTTGTTTTGTCGTGCCGAGTCACGAACTGACCTCTCCCGCGGGTTTTATACAAAAGTGCAACGGAATAACATATTCAGATGTTATCAATTACTTAATCAATCCTTTTGTTTCAAAATGTTCTGCTGAGGTGTATGTTATCTCCCTATCTCCCCTATATATGTCATATTTCAGCATGTACATCCACCTCTTCATTAAAAGTGTCCGTCCGCAGTGGGTCGTTATAGCCCGGTGACCGGACTGTCGCGAATGTCCGGTGTCCGGTGTCCGACTCACTGTCTGGTCTGTGAGGACACCTGCCCCACGTGGCCATCACACCCGACACACGCTGCTGCACCCGCCCCTGGTGTCCCGCCACCCACTTCCTTTCGTGGTGACCGTACCCATACTTCCCCCGTTCGTTGTATTCCCCCTGTTCGCTGTATTTCCCCTGTTCGCTGTATTTCCCCTGTTCGCTGTATTTCCCCTGTTCGCTGTATTTCCCCTGTTCGTTGTATTCCCCCTGTTCGCTGTATTTCCCCTGTTCGCTGTATTTCCCCTGTTCGCTGTATTTCCCCTGTTCGCTGTATTCCCCCTGTTCGCTGTATTTCCCCTGTTCGCTGTATTTCCCCTGTTCGTTGTATTTCCCCCGTTCGTTGTATTTTCCATGTTCGCTGTATTTCCCCCGTTCGTTGTATTTCCCCTGTTCGCTGTATTTCCCCCGTTCGCTGTATTCCCCCGGTTCGCTGTATTTCCCCCGTTCGTTACATTGCGCGTCAGTGCAGGCCTTGGAAGTGAACGAGTTGCAAAGCATGCCTCACCATTCCTAATTCATGTACCAGCACCAAAATCATGCTTTGTATTATTACAAAGCGAAAGGATTCACAAACTAATCGGACATATGTCTTCATTACAAATACCTTGTATTGCCTCCTATTCATTCATGGACCATGGTTCACTCCTTGTGCTTTTTCGATACCTCGAAATCAGAAGCTCCAGACCAGGTGCCGCACGTTTCTGTCGGTTTTCTCCACGGCTGGGTGGCTGTCTCCGGACCGAGTACCGTTCGGTGGCCCAGGTGGCCCGACCGAACTCGGCCGTGGCTGCTGAACCGTGGGCGCTGACCGCTGACCGCTGACCGCCGGCCGGCTACCGTGACCGTGACCGAGCAGCTGCACAGCTGTCCGCCGGCCGCCGCGCTGACGTCATCAGTGCGGTGACGTCACTGGAGTGCAGCGTGGGCGGCCGGGCCGGTGGGCGGAGAGCGGGTTATTATTGAGCTGTCCATAGTGTGTTGCTGTGGCCTTAGCGCTGTCAGCGGCGTCTGTCAAACATTGTCGCGAGCTGTTAATCGGAACGCGGCAGTTTGCCGCCCCGTGATCCGACAACCATTTAAGCCGGATATTTGTCAAGCGTCTTTTCTCCCCCTCTCCACCGCCACCGCCACCGCCACCGCCACCACCACAGCCACCGCCAACGCCACTACGCCGCCGAGGCTACCCAGCCGGCACATCTTCGTTTCGCGGCGCTGAACACCACATGCGGCGAGTTTGTCGTGCTCCACTGGAGAACTGTGGGCGATTGGCGATGTTTGCCGACGCAGACTGCGACAGCTGAACCTGGGTCGGCGAAAGGAGTCGCCCGTCGGCTGTCCGGGGTGTTGTATGGGCGCCGTGGAGTAATTTGACGGGGAAGGAGCGGGATCCGGGGAAAGGAGCGGGGAAGCGAGGCGGAAATAATCCGATTGGGTGGGAACCGGCGGACGCTGCCGCCGGCTGCGGGAGAGGGAAGGAGACCAAAGCGGCATTCGTCTGATTTTAGAGTGTTTTCAGCGGTAAACGTGCTGGAGACTGATCCAAAACAGGGATCGTGGGCGCCCAGGGATATTTGAAGGCGTGGTATTGAATTTATTTGGCCCTTGCGTCGTATTGGTTATGTGGTACGCGTATCATATTTTTACTAGGAGTTTATTAGACGTAAGTCAAAGTATTGTCGCCTTTTTGTAAAAGTGACCACCTTAGAGATTGAAGACTACCTTAGAGACACAAATACTTGGGTAATCTTGACATATTCAGCCTTTGTTTTCTTAGGTTGAAAAATAAAATCTTCACTGTCGAGAATCCTGGATTCGAACCCACTGCTCCCTCCGCCGACCACCAGCATCGTTTCTGCCCGTGCGGCCGTCATATCTGATCCCTCCCGCCGTTCAAATAACCACCATCACAGCACGGGCCTGTTTCGTCACATCTCTCCCGCAACTTGTGACACACTTAGCTGTGAATAATCGACGAATGTGGGTCGCCGCTTACGGTCAATCCATAAAAACATGGGGCGCTCGCTGAGGTCCGTATTTCATGTGCGTCGCTGCGGCGGAGGCAGGTAATTGAATCGGCCGCCGGTGTGTGGGTGGTGCCATTTGTCTGGGTCAGACGGGTCGCCGCCAGGTCAGGTCAGGTCAGGTTGACGTGGTTTGAGACTGGTGTGGGGTGGTTTGTGATCGCGCCCCCCTCTTGCCCCAGTTGGTGTGCTGCTTTGTCCGTGTAATCTAACGGAAGATGTTGGGTTATGCAACTCGTGAGTTTGATTGTGACCATTATCTGGGAATAATCGGGCTCTTCGTTCTTCATTTATCGGCCTATTTCGACATTCGTGGAATTCGATATTGGTTTGCGTAGCACGTTGTAGATCCATTACAAAACAACCGAAAGAAAACGATTAAACCAACCAACCAACCAACCAACCAACCAACCAACCAGCCAGCCAGCCAGCCAGCCAGCCAGCCAGCCAGCCAGCCAGCCAGCCAGCCAGCCAGCCAGCCAGCCAGCCAGCCAGCCAGCCAGCCAGCCAGCCAGCCAGCCAGCCAGCCAGCCAGCCAGCCAGCCAGCCAGCCAGCCAGCCAGCCAGCCAGCCAACCAACCAACCAACCAACCAACCAACCAACCAACCAACCAGTCAGTCAGTCAGTCAGTCAGTCAGTCAGTCAGTCAGTCAGTCAGTCAGTCAGTCAGTCAGTCAGTCAGTCAGTCAGTCAGTCAGTCAGTCAGTCAGTCAGCCAGCCAGCCAGCCAGCCAGCCAGCCAGCCAACCAGCCAGCCAGCCAGCCAGCCAGCCAGCCAACCAACCAACCAACCAACCAACCAACCAACCAACCAACCAACCAACCAGCCAGCCAGCCAGCCAGCCAGCCAGACCGCCCACCCACCACCCATCCCCCTTCCTGGCTCGGTCATCCCGCTGTTGCGCGGTGCTGCAGTGCCGTGACCCGGCAGCCACAGCTTGTCCCGTGCTTCCTGCGTCTGCCGTCAGAGAGGCGCCTGAGTCACCGGACGATTGACCCTTCCTGGCTCGGCCATCCCGCTGTTGCGCGGTGCTGCAGTGCCGTGACCCGGCGGCCACAGCTGTCCCGTGCTTCCTGCGTCTGCCGTCAGAGAGGCGCCTGAGTCACCGGACGATTGCGCAGCACGTGCTCTTCCCGTCCTTCCCGCTGTCCCGCTGCCTTCGCGGTTGTTGCCGCTGCCTTCGCGCTGTCTGTGCGTCATTTGAGCGGGTGCGCGTCCGGTGCCAGTCGGACGTCTTCCTCGGGCTTGTAGGCAGTGTTCCGTCAGAAGTCAGTCTGGGAGAGTGTGTGTCAGCACGCGCACGCGCTGGTCGCTGGTGTGTCGTGTTGTGGTGGTCGCAGTACGCGTTGATTGCTGGCAGTTGACAGACAGGCAGACTGGCAGACTGGCAGACAGACTGGCAGACATGCTGGCAGGCAGGCAGACAGTGCGTTGGCAGTCGCAGTGATCCTCGACGCTTAACTGCCGAGCTTCGGTGTCTTCTTCTGACCGCTAGCCGTTGGTCTCTGGTCCACGGTAGCCGTTGACTCGTTGACTGTTGGCTCCCAGCCACGGTGTCCATCGACCGCTGGCTGTGGCCGACGAGTGACTGGGATCAAACCAGGGCAACCGTCTGCTGACACCGCGGCCCGGTGCGACCGTCGGCTGACACCGCGGCCCGGTGCGACCGTTGACCGTTGACCGTTGGTCGTTGGCTGCTGGCCAGTGGTCACTTCGCCCACTGCCCGGTGACCACCAACAGTCGCCGTGCCCGCTGCGCGATGCCGTTGGTCGCTCTCCGTCGTGGCCGCGCCGCTGTCAGGGCCCGCTGGCGGTCCGCAGCGACGTCATCTCTGTACAACGGCTGGAGCTCGGCAGGTGAGGAGAGGTTTCTATCGGGGTGGATGGCCCGTTACGGGTGGAGTGCAGGCCGTGTAGCGGCGGCCGGACCGGGCTGCAAGAGCGGATCCAGAGCGGCAACACATGGGTTGGAGACATAATCCTCTCAAAATAAAACACAACTTTAAAAACAAGAATTAATCAAACAAAAACCAAGTCCAATAAGTCAAGGAGGAAAATTGTAATTGTGATTAAACTTAAGTACAATTTCGCTTCCTGGCGCACTAAACACGGGTTTAACTCAAACTTGTATCAGTGAATACTGCTTAGATTTTCTTCCAAGCCAGACAATAGGTCTTTACCCGGCCAATTTCCGTCTTGAGGGGGAGGGGCATAGCCCCAGCCCCCTGGATCCGTCTCTGGCGTGGACCGTGTCGTTTCGGCCGGACCGGGCCGGCCTGGCGTGCGTGACAGACACTTGGTGCTGGTATTATTAGATGCTCTAGATGGCGTTGGATGGCTGGGAACCGCCGTGCTGTCTGCACGCAATGACATTGCCCGGCGGATTTTAGCGATTTGGTTAGCACGCCTAATGCCGGAGCTTCCTTCGCGTGTGGTTTTGATTGGGTGTGTGGTTCTGGGAGTGAAGTTCGTGCTTGGCCGGTGCTGAAAATAGTAGCCGGGTGTCGGGGTTAACTAACTACCATCTTGGATGTCTTAACATGTGACAGCTTGGTCCGAGTGGGTCCCATGCAACGGGCAAACCTCGACCAAGTTGGGTCATGCGGTCATGTGTGGCTCGCGTTCAGGCGTGTCACAGAACGCGGTAACGGAATAACTATCGCATTGAAGAAGCTTGGAGGAATTCCGTCTGCCGTCTGGTCAGGATGGTCTCCCATCCTCCGATCAGTGGCGGACAAATTTCACCTTTGAGTGGATCTCCACAGACAGACAATGCCGGACAATGCCTTATCGTCTCGCGCACCGTTGTCTAGTCAGGATGCGTATTTCTCGGTGTCGGGCCCCGCCCGTGCGCGTCTCCGTCCCGCTACGCGTCTGCCGCCTTCTCTGTGCCGCATTGTTGTCCCGTTCCCGAGAAGACGGTGTCACCTCGCGACCGGCGACGCAGCGGAATACAGGCGTTTAAATCAGCCATTGTGCCGGCAAACAATGCGACCTCTGGCGCTCTGAAATGGCGACAGTTACGCGCGGTTTCTCACTATCGGGGCCGTCGCTCTGTCGACGTTTCTCACAGTCGGGGCCGACGCTCTGTCGGCGTTCGCACAGGGTCGCGTTGGCGCTAGTTAAGCGCGGTCTGCCGGTCGCCCTCATTATAATTTGCTCTCATTATTTGCTCTCATCATTAACCGGCGCTGTGCTGCCATTTCCCTCGCTGTTATTGTTAGTGGTATGTCGCATGGGGTAATTATAGCGACGGATGCTCTCCCGTCACGGTGGCCCGCAGCAGCACGCTGACGATAATGAGTCATAGCAGAGCGCGCCGTGCTCGTGGGTATGCAGGGGCGGGACCGGCCCAATCTGGAGCGTGTGGTGACCCGGGGTCGGATTGAGCCGGGTCCAGGTCGGGCGGCACACGTGGGAGGAGATTAATTGACCTCTGTGACCGGGGCGTGGGGAGGGAGGATGTCGTGACTGGGGATTCAAGAGAGCGTGAGGTGGTCGAGTGGCTGGCGTGTGGGACGGTGGAGCGGTGGAGCGGTGGGACGGTGGAGCGGTGGGACGGTGGGACGGTGGGACGGTGGGACGGTGGGACGGTGGAGCGGTGGAGCGGTGGGACGGTGGGACGGTGGAGCGGTGGAGCGGTGGAGCGGTGGAGCGGTGGGACGGTGGGACGGTGGAGCGGTGGGACGGTGGAGCGGTGGAGCGGTGGAGCGGTGGGACGGTGGGACGGTGGAGCGGTGGAGCGGTGGGACGGTGGAGCGGTGGGACGGTGGGACGGTGGGACGGTGGAGCGGTGGGACGGTGGAGCGGTGGAGCGGTGGAGCGGTGGAGCGGTGGAGCGGTGGGACGGTGGAGCGGTGGGACGGTGGAGCGGTGGAGCGGTGGAGCGGTGGAGCGGTGGAGCGGTGGAGCGGTGGAACGGTGGAGCGGTGGGACGGTGGAGCGGTGGAGCGGTGGAGCGGTGGAGCGGTGGAGCGGTGGAGCGGTGGAGCGGTTTCAGGGCGCACTGTGTAATGTCCCGTGTTTACCGGAAGATGAGGTCGAAATTAGAAGTCGAGGTGGAAGACGAGTTGTTATGAGCGAACAGTGAAAAACATGGGAACTTTTTGGAGGTCTGGAGCTAAAACTTGTCAAAAGTGAGACCGTGAAAACCCCGAAACCTTACGGACGCCTGGAACCAGAACTGGTTATAAGTGAGACAGTTACAACTTGTAGGACGTCTGATCCAAAACCTGCTGTCATTTAATCATGGACGCTGCAAGTGAACTTGTATGTTGCCACGCTGTGTATATTCTTCGCGTTTTCCTTTGCACTCAGGAATTTCATTGATGCCCATTTAGCGGACAATGTTCACATTCCACAGCACCGTGGGGAAGCCCCATGTCCGAATCGACACTGTACTAGTGTCCATGGCGGCACGCCACAGTGCCACGTGACTGTGTTACTGTGCAGTGTGCACCTCTAAGGAACCGCACCGGGACTGGGCAGGGACATGCCTCACGCATATGACCGGATGGGGAGAGGCGAGATGCCACACGCATACCACTACACAGTCCACACCGCCTGGAATGCGTCGAGAAAACATTACCCAACGTAACCCGGCGCGGGTTACACACAGCTCGGCGCTCTCACGAACTCCGAAGTCGAGCCATGCGCGGAATTTCCCCCCGCTTGCTTGGCGTCAGCCCCTTCCCTGCCCGGCGTTAGCCCCTTCAACTACATCACCGCTGCTGTCTGGACAGTCCCGCCCCCACACGGGGGTTGCTGGTGTATAAATAGGCCGACAAGGCTCCATCTGGGTACTTCACACGTTTTTATTGGGAGGTAATGCATACTGGAAGGGACTGGGAAGGGAAGGGTCTTTGGTAGGCCGCGGTGGTTGTGGTTGGGACTGGGGGGATGATTTGAGTCATTGGGCCTCTTCCCGTGGCGCCTCTAACCTCCTCCAAGTTGCTCCAACTTGCAACTTTCCTATACTAATGCACAGACAGTTGCAAGTTGGAACAACTTGGAGGAGGTTAGAGGCGCCACTGGAACAGGCCCATTGAGTCGCTTCGTTTTAATGAATGTTTGAATCGAATTGGGGATGGACGGCCGAATTTCATGCCGAAATTCGATGAAGTTTAGCTGTGCGAAGTGTCGGCGAAGTTTCGGCGAAGTTTCGGCGAAGTTTCGGCGGAGTTTCGGCGGAGTTTCAGTAGTTTGCCAGCGGAATTGCAGCGCAGTTTTCGTGGAGATTTAATGCAATTCCAGAGTTATGTTCCGTTGCAGAATGTCGAGCGCCGAGGCTTGGAGGACGGAGAGGACGTGGACGCTCCTGTCTTCTCTCCTGCAGGCGCTGCCCTCTGTTACCGCGCTCATCATTTGCGTCCTCCTCATTCCACATTCTGACTCACGATACGCCCGCCATCTTATCGCCTGGCTGCGACACGTGTGGCACCTGAGAGTTGTGCACTCAGAGGCGCTATCTGTAGTGTGCACTGTGCAGTGTGCATGTGAGGGCATGTGGTAGCTGGCCAACACTGCCGCTCGTGGCTCCGCTATGGCTGGCGGTGGTGGAAAACGCTGCGATCAGTGCTAAATTGACGCCTCGATGCTGCTTTCATCTGTTGGTGAATGCTTGATATGATGCGTCATTGATTAGTCGTCGTCTGTATGCGTACCATCGGTCGGCGACCCGGGTTTGTTTGGTAGAATGGATGTCACGGTGGAACTGACTGCAATCGAAACCGATGGGTTGACGACCGAAAGTGAAGTATATAACATGTATGTATATACTTCATGTATATAACTTATGGTAGATAGCACCCAGTAGATCAGACAGGGAATGATACAGCAACTTTGGAATATGGTGTGAGCGAATGTTTACATTCACAGAATATGGCCTATATGCATTATATACCCAATATAACCACAATGACATGGCGCTAGCCACCCCCTGGCTTATGCTAACGACTAACGTCCTTGGCCATGACTGAAGCATGGCCGTTCCCGTTCAAACCCACACCGGACCGCCGAACTGCTCCCTGCGCGCGTGCCCGCCTGATGCCCCCCCCCCCCCGCTGTGCCTACGACGGGCGCTCTTCAGTCCTCAGACCAGATCTCTCCAGTCCTCAAACAAGCCTCCTAGACTGCCGGCGAGCCATTGTTGAGGTCTCAGTCGCCGGGCCGGCGGTTTAATTGGCTATTGTCACCACGAGCCTGCGGCAGCGGACCAAAGGATCCGCAGCAGACGCCGATGTCTTGAGCCAGATGTCGGGGAATGTTGTGGATGTGTGCCACTGCCGCGGGTGATGTCTAGTCGGGCGAGGCAGTCAGGCTGAGGGTGTGGAGGCGAGACACCCATATGAGAACTAGTAGCATCATCTGCCGAGCCAGTGATGCCATATGTGATGTCAGAGACTGCAGTGATGCCATAATTCACATGAGTCTGAATGTGAGGGGGCGACGGACCGCGCTTGACCTATGACTAGGCTAGTCTGTAGACAGCCTGCCTACCTACCTGACAGCGTGGTCTGAAGGCAGCTTGCCCACAACTAACCCAATATGACGGTAACGGACTTTAACCAAGCCTTTCCTCCTCCTGCTGGCACATCGTCTTATGGCGCCTAATCGTACCAAATCGTGCCACATCATCCCTGTTACTTCAGCATCCAAAGCCGAGAAGCTGCCTTCCTTCCACCACCTCTCTGCGTGGCCTGGTTCGGACGTATTAAGGCAGACGGCGCCTATCTATCACCGGCAGCCTGATCGCTCGGGCGCCTAAGTGCCACGTCCTGATCGCTCCGGCGGCTAACCGCCACGTCTTCTGACCGCCACGTCCCGGGGTGTAGTGAGGCAGGCAGGCGGCGAGCCTAAGTAGCCCGCATATGGCGCCGCGCGGCCCCACACGCCCGATGACGGTGACGGATGACGCGCGGCGGATGACGGATTACGGATGACGGGAGAGTGACGAATGACGTTCAGGTGACCGCCGCTAACCGCGGAATTGGAGCAGCCGGGTCGTCCGCTTGGCTGACCTGACTGGCTGACCTGACTGGCTGACCTGACTGGCTGACCTGACTGGGTGATCTGACTTGGCTGACCTGACTGGCTGACCTGACTGGCTGACCTGACTGGCTGACCTGACTGGCTGACCTGACTTGGCTGACCTGACTGGCTGACCTGACTGGCTGACCTGACTGGCTGACCTGACTGGCGGACCTGACTGGCGGACCTGACTGGCGGACCTGACTGGCGGACCTGACTGGCGGACCTGACTGGCGGACCTGACTGGCTGATCTGACTGGCTGACCTGACTTGGCTGACCTAACTGAAGTCTGACGAGGGGATTTTCCCGCAGATCTGACGCAAGGCTTGGATCGAACACTGTGATTTGGCATGACTCTTCCTCGGGTGACTCTTCCTCGGCCATTTATATGATTCTGATGGGGGAATCCGCTGAGCTGTGGACGCATGTTCCAGCTGTTCAGTTCCAGTGACCTCTAGCCACCAGTGTGGATTCCTCCGCGGCTCATCATTGTCCTCGGGAATCCTCTCTGGCCACTGAGGACACTATAGACGACGCGACAGCGACGGTGACCGGGCCGCCACCTGCCGGTGACCCCGGAATCCTCTCTGGCCACTGAGGACACTATAGACGACGCGACAGCGACGGTGACCGGGCCGCCACCTGCCGGTGACCCCGGAATCCTCTCTGGCCACTGAGGACACTATAGACGACGCGACAGCGACGGTGACCGGGCCGCCACCTGCCGGTGACCCCGGAATCCTCTCTGGCCACTGAGGACACTATAGACGACGCGACAGCGACGGTGACCGGGCCGCCTCCTGCCGGTGACCCCGGCATCCTCTCTGGCCACTGAGGACACTATAGACGACGCGACAGCAACAGTGACCGGGCCGCCACCTGCCGGTGACCCCGGAATCCTCTCTGGCCACTGAGGACACTATAGACGACGCGACAGCGACGGTGACCGAGCCGCCACCTGCCGGTGACCCCGGAATCCTCTCTGGCCACTGAGGACACTAGACGACGCGACAGCGACGGTGACCGGGCCGCCACCTGCCGGTGACCCCGGCAGCTGCCGCCGCTCTCAATGCCCGCTGATTGGCCCACTTGGGTCACGTGACACTCGTCTCTCTGGTGCGCCACGGGTGGCTGTCTGGGGTGTCAGGCAGACGAAGGAAGCTCTGAGGAGGCGGCGGCGACAGAGCGGGACCGTTGGACTGTCGGAAGGAATGTCGCGAGGATGCATCGACAGCTGCTTCAGAACTCAGAAGTGTGGCCAGAAGCTGCGTCGGTAGTTTCTGGGGATAATACATCGATGGCGGCGCTCCCGGACAACGTGGAGCGCTGACTGCAGTAGTGACAAAATACCGATGCGTGCCAGAAACTTTATTTTCATAGAAAAACAGCACGCAACATGCTAGAAACTATTTTTGACAGCCTATGTTTTGCGATTTATTTTGATTTATTGTTAGGATTTATTTGTATACGATTTGTTTTGATTCATTTTTTGTTTGTTTGTTTGTTTGTTTGTTTGTTTGTTTGTTTGTTTGTTTGTTTGTTTGTTTGTTTGTTTGTTTGTTGGAGGGGGGGGGGGGGGTAAATATAAAGAACTCACAGCAAATATATTCCTGGCAAAACCCTTGTATCGGGCTGTTATTGCTCAAATTTTGAGGCGGTTGTCATTTCCCATCTCCGGATCAACACACACGCATCATTTCCCATCTCCGGATCAACACACACGCCATCTCCGGATCAACACACACGCCATCTCCGGATCAACACACACGCCATCTCCGGATCAACACACACGCCATCTCCGGATCAACACACACGCCATCTCCGTATCAACACACACGCCATCTCCGGATCAACACGCACGCCATCTCCGGATCAACACACACGCCATCTCCGGATCAACACACACGCCATCTCCGGATCAACACACACGCCATCTCCGGATCAACACGCACGCCATCTCCGGATCAACACACACGCCATCTCCGGATCAACACACACGCCATCTCCGGATCAACACACACGCCATCTCCGGATCAACACACATGCCATCTCCGGATCAACACACACGCCATCTCCGGATCAACACACACGCCATCTCCGGATCAACACACACGCCATCTCCGGATCAACACACACGCCATCTCCGGATCAACACACACGCCATCTCCGGATCAACACACACGCACAACGGTGACGGCTCACGATGATGACGATGACGGATGCTGACGATGACGGACGCTGACGCCCGACGGTCTAACTGTACCAGTTTCGGTGGACTAGGTGGGAGCTGTGACTGACTGATAAGTGGCATTATGATGGATATGCACCGCTAGCACACGGATTGGCGTCCCTGGGAATCTGCTTGTCTTGCCGATTATTGAGTAGTGTAAGGAACACCTTGCGTTAAATGTTTGGCTTGTCTCGCCGATTATTGAGTAGTGTAAGGAACACCTTGCGTTAAATGTTTGCTGATGACTGCAGACCTCAAATTCGCCAAAGAAGCGATTTTGTAACGTGCTGTCGCTGTGCTGATAATATCGTGTTATACCGGGTACCGTTGTTCGTGTCATCAGCTGATGTAAATGCAATGCCTTTCACCGGTCATCGGAATGCTATCGATTAATACTTCTCATACCGATTTCCAGATATGATATGAAGACAGATTTGGAATGTTCAGTGACCGCATTTTATATCAATTAAATCCATGAGAGTGATGTCTCGACTATGGACAGCTTTCGATGATCTCTGTCAGGTTTATCCCCGGCATACATCCCATTCCACAGTCCAAAGCCAGAGACGTGTGTTAGTACGGGTCATAGGCAGATGGTAAGGGTGGGGGCAATGGTGTCATATCCTCCAAAACGACTGAAGTCGTTCGAAAATTGATAGCTTCCCGATTTTCATGAAAACTTCAGCAACTTTCACCACGGACATTTTGTTTTAAATCAGTACGTATGCATAAACAATCTAAATCCGAAGTTTTATATAAACAAAATATGTCAATTCTTTTGGGATTTACCCCCTCCAAACCGGCCTTTTTACCATTCAGGATCCGCCGGTGTGGGCCAGCTACAACAGCTACGCCTTTCATTCGGTAGTCCTTTTCGTAAGGGTTTCTTACACCTCGCATCCAGCAGCAATGATCCTGATACGGACGGCAGCTTAGATGATCCTGATACTGACGGCAGCTTAGATGATGCTGATACGAACGGCAGCTTAGATGATCCTGATACGGACGGCAGCTTAGATGATCCTGATACGGACGGCAGCTTAGATGATCCTGATACGGACGGCAGCTTAGATGATCCTGATACGGGACGGCAGCCGGCGTTTAGATCGGGCTGCCACGAAGGTTGTCGCCCGCATGACCGTGACTGGGATCCGTGATCGCCGTCCGTGACTCGTGGGTGGGGGCCGTGATGTGAATTAAGATATTGTCAAGGAGACTGACGTTTCAGAGACATCTGCAGCACGTTGGGTGTTGTGCTGGGGTGAAAATCGCAAGTTGAGCATTGTTTTCATCTGGTTTATATAGTTTTGCCTTAAGATCGTCTGCTTCACGCCCTTACAATCGGTCTGATCTGCCGGCTCATCTCAATATGTATTTACTCTATAATTATGTGGCAGTAACTCTACACCCTCAAATAGTCTCTGACACGGACGACTTTTCGTATGTATTCTGACAGACCACAAGGCATGTCCTTGTTTTAGCTAATCGACCCACCATCCAGCTACTGCCATCTTCCAGCTCATTGTCCCTCCTACTCTGTATTCCATGAGATCACCACACTTAGTTGCTCCTCAGTGGACGCCCATCCCTGCACTGTTAGATAAGGCTACTTATGCGCCCACATAGTTGGTCGGCGGCTCTGTTACGCCCATATTCACATCTCGTTAAGACATATTATGCATATTTGGCGGTTACTTCCTGACGTGGCGTTACTATTAGTACGAGGAAAATTGTCTCATGGCAGAGCCACTACTTCTTTGCAGCACGATGGAGACGGAGGGCTTCTGGGGCTGCAATTTCATTCTTCTTCATTCATTCATTTCATTCATTCTTCATTCATTCTTCATTCATTCTTCATGAAATACAACCAGCATGACAACTCCCGTTTCCACCCAGCCGGAATGCCCTAACATGGAAGGCTTGAGAATGAATTCAGAGCATCAAGGGCTTGTCGCTGAGCTATCTGAACAGACCACATATGTTCTGTGTTCTGTTTTCATGTACGAAAAGAACACCGCTTCTGACGAGCTCTGGTCTTGTGTTCCCAGTCCCCTGTAGCTGGGGTCAGTTTCGCCGACAGGCCGATCACCGTTACATCGGCGTGTACAAATAAACACCGGCGTCTGATGTCCACCGACCGGAGCCAGTCTGGCCGGTGTACAAACACACACACACACACACACACACACACACACACACACACACACACACACACACACACACACACACACACACACACACACACACACACACACACACACACACACACACACACACACACACACACACACACACACACACACACACACACACACACACACACACACACACACACACACACACACACACACACACACACACACACACACACACACACACACACACACACACACACACACACACACACACACACACACACACACACACACACACACACACACACACACACACACACACACACACACACACACACACACACACACACACACACACACACACACACACACACACACACACACACACACACACACACACACACACACACACACACACACACACACACACACACACACACACACACACACACACACACACACACACACACACACACACAACACGACACACACACACACACACACACACACACACACACACACACGCACAGCACACACGCACACACGCACACACGCACACACGCACACACGCACACACGCACACACGCACACACGCACACACGCACACACGCACACACGCACACACGCACACACGCACACGCACACACGCACACACGCACACACGCACACACGCACACACGCACACACGCACACACGCACACACGCACACACGCACACACGCACACACGCACACACGCACACACGCACACACGCACACACGCACACACGCACACACGCACACCGCGCACACGCGCACACGCGCACACGCGCACACGCGCACACGCGCACACGCGCACACGCGCACACGCGCACACGCGCACACGCGCACACGCGCACACACGCGCACACGCGCACACGCGCACACGCGCACACGCGCACACGCGCACACGCGCACACGCGCACACGCGCACACGCGCACACGCGCACACGCGCACACGCGCACACCGCACACACGCACACACGCACACACGCACACGCACACACGCACACACGCACACACGCACACACGCACACGCACACACGCACACACGCACACACGCACACACGCACACACGCACACACGCACGCACGCACGCA
>JAXIVJ010018221.1:22500-23921 GCA_036785665.1 Chirona hameri | reverse complement strand
GATCGCGTCGGTGCTTCGGTGGCAAAGAAGTTGCTAGTTGTAATGGAACTGGAATTTATTGTTAAAGCTTTCTCGAGCGCAATACAAATATGAACTTAAAGTAGTACTTCCCTGCTGAACGTGGGAGGCAAACTTCTTACGCCAAGACGAAATCCCCGTCATTTATAACTAATGATAATAATTTTATGTATCTCACTTTTTTTAGTATTTTACTGCAACAAGATTAAATCGAACGGCTATCTACTCACCTCGTTTTCTTAACCCTATTCCCTGCGGGGGCAGTTTCTGCCCCCCCCCCCCCGGTGGTTTTTCACTTGCCGCTTCTAAACCGTTGGCCCTAACGTCTTGAAACTGAGTGAATTTTCTCAGAATTGAATTGCGCGTTTGTGTCAAACTTTTGAGAAAATCGGTCCGGCAGAGGCGGTGCCAGTGTCCACTTAGAGCATGGTGTAGTAAGGCCCGGATTCAAACTGCGTTCAGCGGGTAAAATTATTTTATATACCTTATATTTTAGGTCACCCGCATAATGTTCCTAAAGATATTAAAAAAGTTACATCAACATATTGTATTGCCACAGCAACGTAACATACTGTGCGTATACATTTGTGCATACGGCTGCCACCGTAAAACCATTACGACTTCGAGTAAATAAACGATCCGTAGTGAATTACCCCTTCTAGTGAAATTGGACTAGTTGTTCCCAAATCGTCTGTACCTCCCCCACTAAGTCAGCGAAGGTTCGCTGCATGCCTCCATAGGCTTCCATTGATTGTTACCAAGTCTGGATCTATGGGATGACGGACGTATGCTTTGTAGGCTGTGTTCCTGTTGGCGCTGATCGCCGTATCGCACGCCTTCTTCTTCAAACTGGGCGGCGGCCGGCGTCAACACGGCCATGGCTCCGGCCACGGCGGCCACCACGGCCAAAGCTACCACCAGCCCAGCTACGGCCACCACCAGCCCAGCTACGGCCACCAGCAAGCCCAGCTACGGGCACGATTACGACTACGGAAACGGCGAAAGCAACGACTACAACGACTATTACGACGACAGCCAAAACTCATACGGACATCACTAGCGTCGCTGTCATACTGGGACAGATCATCGGGAATATCGCGTTTGTGTTCTGCTCTGCTCGTGGTGAGCTTCAGGAGCAGGAAACCGTCCAATCAAATTAGTTATTGCAGCGCTACAAATGACCATGTTCATGAGTCGAGTAGCGATTGCCCTATGACAATGCTCAAGCACAGCAACTCCCTCATGCTGAGTGTTTGCTGTTTTTGACCGAGATGTGTTCTACGTGTGCCAAGTTGTATATTGTTTGTGTCAGCAAGTATCGCTCCACGTGTCTTTCTATATCACGAGCCGTGCGCTGATTGGACACTCCGCATAGCGCAATGCTGGACATTGCACGTGCACTG
>JAXIVJ010018221.1:0-17500 GCA_036785665.1 Chirona hameri | reverse complement strand
ACCTGGAAGGTCATTCGTTGACCCGAAACCTAAAAATTGCATACCGTTAGATTCCAAACATGACAGGCAGCATGTTAGTTCTTACCGCGTTGCTCTATGTTGCTTGGTTTGGAAGTTAACAGGGGGGGGGGATCATTTTAGGACCCCGTAGGGCGAAGGTGAAAAAAGCTCCCGTAGGGCGAGGGTTAAATATGTATATGTATCGATGTCAAGAGGTCAAGAGATTCCAGGTTCCGGGACCACGTTGCCCCGTTTGCCCCCCCCCCCCCCCATCCTTGGCGACACCTATGCGCCACTGACAAATGTAACGCAGAACAAGTCGGCATAACCAGATTGTTCTGTTCTTTTAGAGACGCCTCTTACAGGGACAAGAGGTTAAGACCCCCTTTGCAGGGGCGGATCCAGGGGGTAGCCGTAGGGGTAGCCCCCACCCCCCCCCCCCCCCACCCCCGCCAGAAGGGCGCCCCACGGGCTGTCTGTCGCCGGGCGCCGCCAGGCGCCCGGCGATAGACAGCCCGTGAGCACGCAGCGTCTCTCTGGACCGCTTGGACGCCCTGTTGAAAGTAACTTACCGAGTATCCGGTCATACAGGTCATAACCTGGTCCTTTTGACCCGAAGTACCCTTCCGGCCAGTGACGGCGCCCTTACGGCCATTGACGGCGCCCTTTCGGCCATTGACGGCGCCCTTCCGGCCAGTGACTGCGCCCTTTCGGCCATTGACGGCGCCCTTTCGGCCAGTGACGGCGCCTTTTTGGTCAGTGACGGCGCCCTTTCTTTGGAAGGCGCCCCTAAATTGGCCTGCGGCCACCCCTCCTAAAATATCCTGAATCCGCCCTTGCCCCTTTGGGATAAGGTTTTTTGTTGAAACCGTTTATTTTGTTACGCAAGGGAAATTTGATGGAGTAAAAGGTACCCAAAGACGAGAAAAGCACAAATCCGCAAGCAAATATTACATAAGAGGGGTTCTCTCAAAGATAACAAGTTTGGCACTAAAAATGAGGTATAAGGTGGGCAAAGAAAACGGATACGCTTCGTCCCACTGTTTTTCGTTTTTCGTCATCGCTGAAAAACCTTGCAGATGTGCAAACCATAGGCGCAAGAACGGGGCAGGGGCAGGGGGAGGGCGGTGGAAGAGGGGGCAGGGTGAGCAGCTGCCCTCCACTCAAGAAGTTTGGGAGCAAATATATGGTTTTGCCCAATATATATGTTTGCGCCCCAAAATCCGGCCACCCCAAAAATATATGTTTTAAACAAAATATATATATATATATATATATATATATATATATATATATAAATTGAAAAACAATATACCCATAAATTAATCAAAATCGAAGACAAAATATTGACAAATAGTGGACATATTTGGAATAAGCACCCCAAAAATGTCATTTTTGTTAATGGAGTCTACTTCAACTGCAAATTACCGAAGCTTGGAACAAAGCAAGCAAATGCCTCTTATAGCAGCATGATGTATCTAAAAAATGGGGAAAATATATGTAAATAAAATGGGGGGGGGGGGGTTACCTGCTACTGCATCCCCAACCAAAAACAAAAAGTTCCGCCCCTGTATGCATATGCATATGCATATGTATATGTATATGTATATGTATATTGCATATTAGTATATTAGGGTATATTAGGGTAAAGACATATTCGGGTGTATAGGGTATATTAGGGTCGTTTATTGTATGGGTGGAGCGAAAATAACGTTTTTTGTTAAGTGCAAGGTGTTTATGGTTAAAAAGTGGCCTTATGTGACTAAAACACAGTATGCAAAATTTGAGCTCGATCTGTAAAGCGTTAGGATGGGCGCCAAGAGGCAATATGATGCCATTTGCGCGATTTTTCATGTTTCTGGACAGATCCTGTCCAATTTGAAGATCAAAACATCACGAACGGTGTGAAAAAGTTGTATTTATGGAAAGCCCGAATTTGCATTACCCATGCGTTCAGATTTCACACCAATACCCTCAGACTTATAGGCGCAATTAAAGGTTCCTTTATCCAGTACCTACACTGCCCGCTAGCAGCGCCATCTATTGAGGAGTAATGAAAGTTCTGCGTAAAATGAGGATCCCGTTGATTTCAGGTAGGAAATCCCACTGTATTCAGACAAATAATGACAAAATATGAGCACAGGGCCGTGTATTACTATTCTCCGCTCGTAATAAGTGATACAAATGTCAGTTCCTCTGACACACAGCTGGTACAGACGTCGAAACGCTTAAGTCGGCAAACAGCGCGAAGTGCAACATTCGATAGCAAACAGACGGCAGCTTATATATGCGATAGATGTGTCAACTAAGAATATTCGAAGCGATTCATTCAAATTGCATAGCACTGGAGACGATTCATTGCAAGTTCAGAAAACACGGGAGAGACAAATGTCAGACACAGTGACTTCTCAGACGACAAAGTCTGACTTCACATTGAAGGTCGGTCTGACCTTCCTGGAGGCCTGTCGCGCCACGACCAAAGCGTGCCGTCGCTCCTGACCATACACTGTTTGAGACGCTTCTGTCACGAGCTTCACACAGAGCTCTAAAGATTGTGCATGGCACGAGAAGCTGGGGAGCTCTGGCGGCTGGCCTCTAGCATCTTCGGTGACGCTGTCTGGCAACAGGGCTGTTACCGGCGGTTCTGTGACATGCACCTTCTCCTACTTGAGCATGTCCGTGTACGACCCTGCCTCCCAGTTGAGCGCGGGTACCCGAAACCAGGGCGTATTTTAAGGGATTTTGACTGGGGTGGCAACTCGGCGATTAGGGGCGCCATCGCTCAAGGGGGCCCCATCGCCAAAAACGCCAAGGGCGGATCCAGCGGGGGCTGGAAACCATTTTTATGGCAAAAAGGTACCCCATTTTTTTTCTCTCCGCGGATTTGGGCCGGTCACCTTATTTTGGTATTCGAGATTCACTTTTTAAAAAAAAATGATTTTGTGGATTTGTTCCCGATTTTTTTTTGTTTGGGGGGTCAAAAACACAAAATTTCAAAATCCGAGACAGCCATTTTGAAGAGAATGTCTTGCCTTACTTTTGACGTTTTTGTTTGGTTATTTGCAATTTGCTTTAAAACTCTACTTTCTACAATGTTCAAACATTTATCGTTTTCCCACCCAAAATGCCATGACATGACGTCATTAAAACGTCATTATCTCCCAAAATGTTATATCAATAGCATTGGTTTTAGTGTGAAGACGCAGAATTGATGCATCATAAGATACTGAACATGTGATGTTGATATCTATCATAGTTCTCAAGTTATTGAGGAAATCCGGGAGGGGGAGGGGGCAGATTCTGCCCCCCCCCCCCCCCCCCCCCCCCCCCCCCCCCCCTAGCGGGACGCGGGTTAAGTGTCACCGGGGCTGCTTGAATTGCATCAGGTGCGCTGTTTTGTTTATCATTGAAAGAAAGGGATACCTACCTACAAACTTCAAATTCAATCCCTCGAGAGAAAAAACTTCCGTTTTCATCATGAAGTTTTCTCCTAAGATCATTGTTTTCACGCTCAGTGCAGGGAACGCGCGGGGAAGGGGGCATACTTGTATCATGGATACAGTAAGTATGGATAGGTAACTCCGCCCACTTTCTATTGTTATATGCGACCACGCGCAGCCGCTGCCGTTTCCCGTACTACAAAAAGGACAGCAAGTATACCGCCCGCCCCGTGGTAGGGTTGTTATTGAGTTCAGTGGTGGTAGGCCGCAACGCTGAGACGGCCGCCCCGTCGCATGGCTTCTCGCCTTCCAGTCATTGTGAGATGAACCAAATTAAGTTTAAATGCATTCGGGAAGATCTCACAAGCACTTATGACATGTTGGTTCCACCGATGGACATTATGCCTGGTAATTTGTGCCCATATATGTAGGAACGTCCAAATGGTAGGCCGTTTCCCGTACTACAAAACGAAAGCTAGTACCGCTCTGTGGTCGCTAAATCGCGTATCACGTATCTGTGCTTGTATTGAATGCTCCTTCTAGATTCCTGTGTGGGGGGTGGGGGGCATTTTCCCCTGATGCCCCCCCCCCCTAGATCCGCCAATGCCAGCAATTACCACCAAGGAGAGCCTCTGGCAGACACTTAAAGGAAATGTTTCACCTTTCTGAAAGTTGTCAAATATACGCTGGTTGTAGACGAAAAATTTGGGTTGATTTGTGCTGCTGAAAACGATGGTGATATTTTTTCACTCGAAAAGTCACTTAACTTTATACAAATTAAGTTTCTAAATTTGGGCTGATGACGTCATTATTGAGCTATATACCGCCGCAGATTGGCTGACAAAGTGGGATTGGCTGAAAAAAGTGTCTTGCCAGCCAATCAGCTGCTGCACCAGCCTGGGTGCATTTTCCAAATGCTAAATTAAATTGCTTAAAAACGGTTAAGTTTTGGGGGAAATGATCGCGGGGGGCGCCTCTCCTTCCGCACCGTGCGCAAGGAGAGGCGCCCCTCCCGTCACTAGCCAGAGGGGCGCCGTCACTGGGCATGTCACGGGCGGAGAGGGGCGGTCACTAGTCGGAGTGGCGCCGTCACTCGCCGGAGGGGCGCCGTAGCCGGAGGGGCGCCGTCACTAGCCGGAGGGGGATTTCACTGGCATGAGGGACGCCGTCACTGACCGGAGGGGGCGCCGTCACTAGCCGGAGGGGCGCCGTCACTGGCCGAAGGGGTGCCGTCACTGGCCGGAGGGGCGCCGTCACTGACCGGAGGGGGCGCCGTCACTAGCCGGAGGGGCGCCGTCACTGGTCGGAGGGGCGCAGTCACTGGTCGGAGGGGCGCATTCACTGGTCGGAGGTGCGCCGTCACTAGACGGAGGGGCGCCGTCACTGGCCGGAGGGGCGCCGTCACTAGTCGAAGGGGCGCCGTCACTGGCCGGAGGGGAGCCGTCACTGTCCGGAGGGGCACCGTCACTAGCCGGAGGGGCGCCGTCACTAGCCGGAGGGGCGCCGTCACTGGCCGGAGGGGCGCCGTCACTGGTCAGAGGGACGCCGTCATTGACCAGAGAGGCTCCTTCACTGGCCGGAGGGGCACCGTCGCTAGCCGGAGGGGCGCCGTCACTGGCCGGAGAGGCGCCGTCACTGGTCGGAGGGGCGCCGTCACTGGTCATAGGGGCGCCGTCACTGGCCGGAGGGGCGCCTTTACTGGCCAGAGGAGCGCCGTCACTGGTCAGAGGGGCGCCGTCACTAGCCGGAGGGGCGCCGTCACTGGTTGGGGAGGGGCGTCGTCACTGGTTGGGGAGGGGCGCTGTCACCGGCCGGAGGGGCGCCTTCACTGGCCGGAAGGACACCGTCACTGGTCGAAGGGGCGCCGTCACTAGCCGGAGGGGCGCCGCCACCGGCCGGAGGGGCACCGTCACCGACCGGAGGAGTCACTGGCCGGAAGGACACTGTCACTCGTGGAAGGGGCGCCGTCACTAGCCGGAGGCGCCGTCACCTGGCCGGAGGGGCGCCGTCACTGGCCGGAGGGGTGCCTTCACTGGCCGGAGGGGCGCCGTCACTGGTCGAAGGGGCGCCGTCGCTAGCCGGATGGGCGCCGTCACTGACAGGAGGGGCGCTGTCACTAGCCGGAGGGGCGCTGTCACTGACCGGAGGGGCGCCGTCACGGGCCGGAGGGGCGCCGTCACTGATGGGAGGGGCGCCAGCTTTGCATGGACACCTCGGGTCCAAAGGATCAGGTCATGCCCTGAATGACCTATACTGTGTACGCCACTGGTGCCTGTCCTATTGGAGGTGCTAATTGAAAAAAGTCCGGGGGGCGCCTTCGGCTCCCGTTAAAAACGGTACGGACATTCCGTACTGTCCGTATAGGTGGTTGCACCCCTTCTGAAATGGATGGTATTTTAATTTGAATTGGCGTTCTTTGATGCAAAGGGGCGGCCTCATCTACCGGGGCTACTTTATCGCCGAGAGGGGCGTTTCAGCATCTTTTTAACTGGGGTGGCAAAGTGCCATCACTGGGGTGGCATTCTTCATGACTGGGGTGGCAATTGCCACCCAAGTTACTATGTTAAAATACGCCCTGCCCAAAACTGTCGGCTCCTGCAGTCTGCGGTCCCGAGTCCCGACTGTCTGTTTTCTGACCGCGGTTATTCGGTTCACACCCTGGTCGCGCACTGACCTCTCTGATTCTGACATCATCGCGACCAGGAGGCTCTCCGGATGAGCGAAGTACGCATTTCCCTCCACTGTTCTTCTGACCGCCTGCTGGGCCTCTTCTGGCTGCTCTATCACTAGCTGCATGAGTCGGAACAAGTGCACGGCACCATGCATGAAGGTGGGCCGCGACCTGATGCCGAACCACACCGGCACGAACACCTGCTGGACGAATGTCGCCACACTGACCAGCGCTGGAGCGGGCGCCGCTGTGCGCGTGTACAACACCAGCACGCGGATGGCCAACGTTAATCAGCGCGCGTGGGTCAGGGGACCGGGTTTGGCACGCGCCAGCTCGTCGCTCACGACGCCGACGGCGACAGCCCGGCTGTAGCGGTATATCAGACGCTGGTCGGTCGACAGATCCGCCGCCACCTCACAGGGCATCTCCTCCAGACTGGTGGGGATAGCCCGGAACTGGACCACTGACTGACGGTGAATATCACCCGACACCGCCTGGCCCAATGGCCCCTTGAATGATGCCGGACCACCGGTCCCATGGGCCACCGTCCATGGAGATGAACAAAGGCCTGGAAGGACAAAGGACAACGGATGGATGTAGTTGGAGTTTGTTGGAAGAAGTTGGTTTGATGGCATTCACGATCTTATCAGGTATTTTTCCTCCTAGTGTTTGTGAGATGATCTTTTTGGTGGCGGCTTCAAGACGAGAAGTAGGATTTTTAGATATGTGCTCATACTGTGATGTGATCGTCTCTGCTTTTGTAATATATGTCTCTCGAGGCATGATGATAAACCCTTTGCATTTGTCTGAACGTTTTATGATGAGGTCAGCACGTATATCATTTAATACTCTTATGTCCTCTTTTGAATAATTTGTTTGGTTAGTACTACGATGATTTTGGAAGCAGTTTATTATGTTACGTTTGAGTGATCCAAGTGACCGTTCTGTTGAAGTGTCGGAAGGTGGAGCCATTCTGGTGTCAGTATCACTGAACCTGGGTGTCAGCAGCAGCAGCAGCAGCAGCAGCAACAACAGCAACAACCCATGCACTCAAATAACGCAGCCAGCACTACCACCACCAGCACACAGATCAGTACACAAGACCAGTCAGCTCCTACCGTTAAACCACTCAACATGACACCCAGATTCAGTGATACTGACACCAGAATGGCTCCACCTTCCGACACTACAACAGAACGGTCACTTGGATCACTCAAACGTAAGATCATAAACTGCTTCCAAAATCATCGTAGTACTAACCAAACAAATTATTCAAAGGACATAAAAGTATTAAATGATATACGTGCTGACCCCGAGGTGATCATAAAACGTTCAGACAAATGCAAAGGGTTTGTCATCATGCCTCGAGAGACATATATTAAAAAAGCAGAGACGATCACATCACAGTATGAGCAAATATCTAAAAATCTTACTCCTCGTCTTGAAGCCTCCACCAAAAAGATCATCTCACAAACACTATAAGGAGGAAAAGTACCTGGATAAGATCGTGAATGCCATCAAACCAACTTCTTCTAGAACAGCAGAACTGTATGGACTACCAAAAAGTCATAAACCTGATATACCTCTGAGGCCCATAGTCTCTGAATGTCGGGATCCCCCAGACAAACTGACGTTGTTCTTTGAAAGAATGATATCCAAACTCCTCACCTTTGTTCCGTCACACCTCAAAAACACATATGACTTCCTAAGCCGCCTTAGCCAGGCTTTCCCGAGTGGGGTTTCTGGGAACTCGATCCTCTTTACAGTAGACGTGGCTAATCTATATGGTAATATCCCCATTAAAGAAGCGATTGAATCCACTATGAAGCTCATCGCTAAAAACAAGGAGAGGATAGATCTCTTAGGCCTTGACTTAGATACCATCAAAAGCTTGCTCTCTCACTGCTTAAGCAACAATTATGTCAGGTTCGGACAACGCTTTTATAAACAAAACCAGCCACCAGGGTATCGCTATGGGAAGTCGCATGGCCCCTCCACTAGCCATAATTTTCATGGATGCGATAGCAAGCATGATGCTTACTTCTGCTGGTCCCCAACCAGTTATATACATGAGATACATTAATGCCATTTTTGGCATCTGGACACACGGATCCGATACACTAGACACATTTTTTGACTTCTTGAACAACTTTCATCCTTCACCGAAATTCTCCATTGAACGTAGTGACCATTCTGATAAAAAAAAATACCATTCCTTGACACCCTGATAAAACTAGAAGAAAACGTTAGCCTAACCACAGAGCTCTACATCAAACCCATGGCCTCGCCTATCATCCTTCCATATACGTCCGCCCATCCAATGCAAACCAAACGATCGGTGCTATACGCACAACTGCTGAGAGCGAAGCGACTCGGTAGCTCCATCCCAGCCCAAAATCGTGGCATGAAAAACATTGAATCGCTTTTCTTGTCAAACGGATACCCTGCTAAAATAATAAAGAAGACAAAATTCTTAGTCAAAACACATAACCCTAGACAGAGCTGCCATGCTCCCAAACAGCCCCCACAACCTCCCGGACACTACGTACATTAGCCTCCCTTACATAGATGACAAGCTTTCGAGAAAAATTGATTCCATGGCTAAAACCTCAAAGCTGCCAGTGTGGATAGCATGGCAGAGTGGCCAAACTCTCACAGACAAACTCACAAGCTCAGCACTAGAAAAACCACCGTGTCCAGCAGGCAACAAAAAAATACAATTGCTGTATGTCAGGCTTAAAAGAAAAATGTCATTCCAAAAACGCAGTATATATGATTACATGTAACCTGTGCACACACAAAACCTCATACATAGGAGAAAGTAAGCGAAGTGTAAGACTACGCTTGAACGAACACTTAAGAGACGCGAAAAACAAGACTAACAACACCTCTTTATGAGAACACTTCATGAAGTGCCACCCAAACATCAAAATTGATCAAAACACACTCACTATTTCGATACCTCAGATTTGCAAAGACATGGCAGATCTCAAAATTGCGGAATCAATAGAAATTCGGAATCACAAACCAGTACTAAACATCATGTCATTCTCATGGACACTGATTAAGCCAGTACCATATTCAGAACTCTAAACTTTCGCTTGCTTTCTTCTGTATGCTTGTTTTGCGTGCGCCCACATTCGATCTACCACATGATCTCGTGGATGTCGAATATTTTTAATTACCAAACTATTGTGATCATGTTAAATGAATGCGATGGCATACTCACTTTTAGGAATATTATTGTTATGTTATATATGTATGTATAGACACGTGTGTATGTTACTGAGTGTGTGGAACGTTACGGCGAGCCCAACCAATTTTTTTTGCGAGTGATGTAAAGGTTGCGATGTTGGGCTGACTGACTGGTAGGAATATGTTAGTATATATGTTGTGCGTGCTTGTGGTGTAGATTTTTAGTGTTAGCTGCGGTGTGTGCAAGACGCTGTTGTTTGCGGAGTGTGTGCTAAATTATCGCGCGAGTTTCCTTGTTTCGTATATGTAATTGTTCTCTCTTGTTCATCATGCCATTATCCACTGAAGAAGGCTCATAGCAGAATATATATTTTGGGTTTTCTTTTGTGATTTGATACGAATATGAGCATGAGGTTACACTTCATTATATTTTTTATAACTTTCAGAAGGTGAAACATTCCCTTTAATGATAAATCGATCATGATTTGACCTTTATTGCCTTCATATGTTGACCGAATCAGTTATAACAAGCAAAGTTGTTGGCGAACTAATGGGTTTTATTGACGCAGTCCACACTTTATAACAGATTCAATTAAATCAATATAGGAATTGACGTTCGGTATAGCACATATTTGCTGTGGAAATCAAATCTCCCGATTAAATTGTACGGGGTAAACAATTGTGTAATCCTTTGCAGAGTGATGGTAGGCTGCCGGCTATGTTGTCGATACACAATTGACCTGCCCGAGCAGTGTAATAGAAAACTGGCCTCGAAATAATCACGGACACCACTTCAAGGTTGCGTGGAGGTCAGCGAGTCGTCATATATATGATTTATGTTGACAGATGAAATTGGCATCGCCGGGTCAAAGTTAGCCACCAATCCAAGTGTAACGATTGTTCTGTGTTATTGCTTATCACAAGTCAAACTATCATCATGTGTTTGTTTTTCACTCGGGAGAGCACTGTTATATGATTTCTGGAAAGCTATAAAATCAGGTGTACGAGGCGATGGCCACACCAGACGCGTTGTGATTCCCTCCGAATGCGGGCGAACACTGGGCTTGGTTGAGGCTCTTCAACCACTCAACATGTCGGTGGGACGGATTGTTTTGAGTTGCTTCCTGTTGGTAGTTGGAACAAAAGAAGGAGCTTTTACGGAGGAAAGAGTGCCAGCCGGCATACTCGCTGCACAAAACGTGAAATCGTCTAGCTTCGAGAAAAGAGAAACGCCTGTCACAGGTCCCGAATCCCAGGATCAACAAACCTTAGCCACATTGAAAACAATCATCAGGAACATTTACAAAACGTCTCCGGTTTCAAAAGGTGAGCAACCTACCTCCGCGCCATCCAGGAGTTCCTTCAAGTCAGATATCACAGGACATGGGAATGTGAAACGTGAAACTCCTTTGAACACCGGGAGTTCTACCACAAGCGCCATACGTGAAGCTGAATCCACTTCACTCGGCCGGCTACACGGCAGGAGCAGCGCGTTACTGCCAACCGCACTATCCTTCGAGTCAGTTCTCTCGGGTCAGGTCAACGTCCGGGACGAAGCAGCCTCGGACAAGCGAGACTCGAGTGCAGGAACACAGTCACCCACATCATCACCAGTAGAGAAAGGCAGGGATAAGTCGGCACCCACGGGTGAACTGTCACTCGAGTCAATCTTCACCGGCTCTAATATCGCCCAAAGAGCAGCTATCCCGAGTCAGGATGAGTTGGAAACAACTACAGCTATTTCATTTGAGTCCATCTTGTTCGGGGACAAGAGCGACCAAGGAACAGCTCCCTCAAGTCAGAGTGAGCCAAAAACAGCCACAATTACGTCATTTGAGTCCATCTTTTCCGGGGACAAGAGCAACCAAGGAGCAGCTGTCCCAAGTCACAGTAAGTCAGAAACAAAAGAAGCTATGTCATTTGCGTCCATCTTTTCCGGGGACAAAAATGACCAAAAATCGGATATCTCAAGCCGGAGTGAGTCAGAAACAACTACAGCCATGTTATTTGAGTCAATCTTTTCTGCAGAGAAGAATGACCAAAGAGCAGCTACCCCGAGGCAGAGTGAGTCAGGAACGACTACAGCCATGTCTTTCGAGTCAATTTTATCAGGTCGTAAGAACGCCCAAAGAGCACTCCCACGTCAGAGTATTTCAAAAGCAGCCGTAGCTTTGTCATTAGATTCAATCTTCTCCGGTGACAACGGTAACAGAATACAAGCTCCCTCAAGTAAAAATGCGAAAACGAACACAGTCCTATCACTTGAGTCAATCTTCTTTGACGGCAATGAAGAAAGGACAGAAATTCTCCCGAGCCAGAGCAGAACCGACTTGCGGTCTTCTTCCGTATCTCGGAGTTCCTCACACCATTTGTCCTCGACCGCCCCAAAGCCAAACATTTCGTCGAGCAGCCTCATAGCAATCGACAAAAGTCCCTCTGCTGCCGCTGGTGCTGCCTCCCTAGTGAGTGGTCGCTCACTGGCGCTTCTCCCAGACAATACAGGCGCCCTGGATGCCGGGGAGCTCCTCTCCATCGCTCTCCAGCTGCGGAGCGCCAGCGTGTTGCCTGGTGGAGAGCTGAGCCTGACCGTCTGTGGCCACGTTGGCCCTCTGCACCGGCTGCTCGCCGCCTGGCCAGGCACCAGTCGCGTCTACGTCTGCGTCAACTGCACGAAGGTGTTCACGGCCGACCTGCTGCGTGACCAGGCGGCCTCGGTCCACGTGCTGCTCGTCGGCGACGGCTGCATGTTCCGACCGCCTCCGGTGCAGATGGATGCGTGGGCGAAGAACGCCGTCCTTCTGCTAGGCGCCGAGCTGCCCTGCGCCACGCTCATGGCAGAGACCATATTCCAGCGGGTGGCGGACACCATCTGCCTGGAGCTCACCGGCCGGCTGCGCAGGAGCGTGTACGGCCGCAACGGCGTGATCACGCTTGGCTACTGGAGCCCACAGGGGGGTCTCCAGCTGGCGGACACGCGCACCGCTCGGCGGGCGGACGGTCATCTCATGGCTGAGGGCACCGAACTGCGCGTGGCGTACATACGAATGCCCAGCGGCCTGAGCCGCTGCGTGCCGTCCGTGGTCAACAGCACCATCTGCAGCAGCATCCACTATCGGTCGCCGCTCAAGATGCACGCCAAGGTCATGACCGAGTTCAGCGAGCTGAACTTCTACCGCTACCACAACGTCACGCCGCTGTACCTGGACTGGCACAACATCAAATTATCGTCGCGGTTCCGGCGCATGGTCATACACAAGGCCGACAAGCAGGCGATCCAGATGCTCATCGACGGCAATGCGGACGTCGTGTGGCCGTTCCGCTTCATCCCCGAGTCGCTCCTCAAGTTCCCCGTGTCGATCGTCGACAACAAGGCGATGCAGGGCATGTCGTTCATCGCCGTGAAGCGGTACGAGGTGGTGATCACGGCGTTGCTGCAGCTGTTCTCGTGGCGCGTATGGCTCTGTGTGCTGGTGGCACTGCCGCTGTTCGGCGTGGTGCTGCCGTTGATGGTGGCCGGCCTCGACACGGCGCAGGGCCTCACCGATAGCTTGGCCATGCTGATCGGACAGAGCTCGGCGACGTTCCAGCGCTTCCGCTTCGGCTACCGGCCATTCGGCGCCATCTGGGTTCTCATGGGCATGATCCTGACGACCGCCTTTCTCAGTGACCTTATCGGACAGCTGACCATGCCGAAGATCAACTACCCTCGCAACGCCAAGGAGCTGGTGGAACAGGGCTACCGGATGTCGGCAACGGCAAAGTTCCAGAAGAGGTTCTACCTGAGCAGCGCCAACCAGCACAACCGCCAGCTGGGCCGCGATTTGATCATAGAGCCGTTCAAGAAGACGCGCAGCAAGATGGTCTCCCAAAAGCTGGGCATCAGCTCTGACCTGCGCGCCTGCCTGAGCCAGGCGATCCGTCTTATCAACGAGACGGATGGTCTCGTCACCATAGACGACATCCACATCAGCCAGGACAACCTGCTCAGCCTCTTCATCGGCCGCATCTTTGCCAAGAACCACCCGCTGGTCGGCGCGTACAGCTCATTCCTCCTGAATACGGGCAACCGCGGCTACGTGTCGTCGGATGGCATACAGGCCGAGGCTCGTTTCGTAAGCGAGGAGATCAAGCGCAGCGCCTGTCGCCGCAAGTCTCCCGGCTGTGAGAATCGCTTCCGCGTGAAGCCGCTCGACCTCGTGCGAGTGCAGGGGCCGCTGTTGATCCTGGTGATGGGGCACGTGGTGGCACTCCTGGCGCTGCTGGTGGAGGTGGTGACCGCCAGGGTGGTCGGCTGCCGCCAGCCGCGGCCCGACACCGCCTCTGATCATCCAGTGGAGGAGCTAGTGCCGGGTACCAGCGGCAGCGGCTGACCGGCGCCCAAGCCCACGGCCGCACCCTGACTGACCGGGCTGTCTGACGAGACTGTACTGCGTCGCAGCTCACAGGACAGGGAGGCCAGCTCACAGGACAGGGAGGCCAGCTCACAGGACAGGGAGGCCAGCTCACAGGACAGGGAAGCCAGCTCACAGGACAGGGAGACCAGCTCACAGGACAGGGAGGCCAGCTCACAGGACAGGGAGGCCAGCTCACAGGACAGGGAGACCAGCTCACAGGACAGGGAGGCCAGCTCATAGGACAGGGAGGCCAGCTCACAGGGCAGGGAGGCCAACTCACAGGACAGGGAGACTTCTTGTCCGCGGTACAGGGGCCCCCTATTGTACAATATCACAGGTCCCTGGACAGGGAGGCTTCTTGTCCGCGGTACAGGGGCCCCCTATTGTACAATATCACAGGTCCCTGGACAGGGAGCTTCTTGTCCGCGGTACAGGGGCCCCCTATTGTACAGTATCACAGGTCCCTGGACAGGGAGGCTTCTTGTCCGTGGTACAGGGGCCCCCTATTGTACAATATCACAGGTCCCTGGACAGGGAGGCTTCTTGTCCGCGGTACAGGGGCCCCCTATTATACAATATCACAGGTTCCTGGACAGGGAGGTTTCTTGTCCGCGGTACAGGAGCCCCCTAGTGTACAATATCCCAGGTCCCTGGACAGGGAGGTTTCTTGTCCGCGGTACAGGGGCCCCCTAGTGTACAATATCACAGGTCCCTGGACAGGGAGGTTTCTTGTCCGCGGTACAGGGGCCCCCTGTTGTACAATATCACAGGTCCCTGGACAGGGAGGTTTCTTTTCCACGGTACAGGGGCCCCCTATTATACAATATCACAGGTTCCTGGACAGGGAGGTTTCTTGTCCGCGGTACAGGGGCCCCCTAGTGTACAATATCCCAGATCCCTGGACAGGGAGGTTTCTTGTCCGCGGTACAGGGGCCCCCTAGTGTACAATATCACAGGTCCCTGGACAGGGAGGTTTCTTGTCCGCGGTACAGGGGCCCCCTGTTGTACAATATCACAGGTCCCTGGACAGGGAGGTTTCTTTTCCACGGTACAGCTGCAAGGCACATTGTAGTACCTACAGAGAGGTATGTAACAGCTTCACTCGTTCCTCCTAAAGGCCATTTGGAATATAGTTGAAGTTGCTGCCACGAATTAGAGCTCACTCATTATACCTAAACGTACGAGTAGTACAGCAGTCTCACATCAGTCGTCCCGTACACACACGGCGGGTTCTAGCCCGGTCCTGGCACTTGTGCGCCGTCCTCGAGCTAACTATCGAAAAACACATTATTGAGTGGCTCGATATCGAAAACAGGTAACGGAAAGTACGAAATAGAGATTCGCGAAGAACTAAATGTCCAGAATTATCGGTTTACAAAAAATAGGTGGCAATATATTGACTCTTTAAACATATTGAGGGGCAAAATATTGTCCGCAAAATACATAGCGCCAAAAAAGTGTAGCGCCAAAAAGCGAAATATCGAGGTGCGAAAAATCGACTGGTAAAATGCTAACTGTCAAAATAACCAAAATATAAAGTGCTAAAATATCGAGCGTCAAAATATCCCAGAACGAGATATCAAGCGAGAAAATATAGGGTAATGAAAGTAAAATGTGTCATGGAACCCTGCTGAGTGTGATAACGCGCTGGAAATGGAGAAATGTTCGGTATGGTACCGATTCCTTTCGCTAACGGTATTTTGCGTGATAAACACAAATCGGCGAGTGTAGTGGGTCGGGGAGTGTACAAACTATTGGGCCTGCATCGACGGCATACTGTCAACCTAAGTTGATCGAATCGCGTGTCTTGCTTCTTTGATTGTCTGATTGAATAACTGCGTCGTCACAGGAACTTGTGCTAGATTTAACACGCGCACTGCCTGTCACTGGGGATTTATTTCCTCCTCTCAGTTTTTCAGGAATAGAGGGAAAACGGTGGCCCTCAGCGCCGCCAAATTTGCCATAGCTGGGCAGCAATTACCCACATGGTGTGGACTTTTTTACCTCGGGTCATCTCAGGTCAGGTCACCAGGTCAAGTAAAGTACCCCACCTCCAAAAACGTTTGCGGTCGTGCCACAGCCAAACGGTTTGCAACTCACAAGATGTCATCAGGTGATAAGTACCTACAATCCGTTAATATCGATTGTTTTATATCGCTGACCTAAGGTCAGGTCGATTTCGTGGCTTCCCTAGTAGGTCAATGGGGAAATATTAAAACATGTATCAATCCATAGGAATGGCTAATTTTGACCTGTGTTTACCAGATCCACCACTTTCTTGTGTCAAATGCAAAGCCTTATGTCATATTTCTGTTCTTTGACTTCTACGAGGCCAACTCAGGTGACCCCCAGGTCACGTATGGCTTTTCTTCAATACCTCTTTACCAAATCAAGATAGAGCAATGGGGGTTTCACCATTGTATTTGGATTGTTGAGACAAATCAATTGATGTTAGATTTGACCTTGAAATGACCTTGACCTGACCTTAGGTAAGGTCATTTTTGTTTTACTATGACCTCACTAGGTTACCCAATATATCATTCGATGCGTCTCGACGAGAAAAACACAATGGTGAAATATCTTGTACTCTCAGATGCATCTGTCAAAAGTATTTAAAAAAAATCGGCGATTTTGAGAATGTTTCAATTTCAATGGCTTCTGTAGACCTAACTGTTGACCTTAGGTCTATTCTGATGCAACCCCAGTGACAGCAAATTTAATTATTTTTCGAATGTTTTTTCCGCGCGTCGCTAGCTCTTTTAGTTATCGAGATATATGCGGTTTTATCTAGGACACTCATATATAGCCGAAATTTGACCTTTGGTGACCTCTGGTGATCTCAATATTGAACTGATCTAAAACCAGATCGTTATGCGTTCGATAGAGCTTGTCTCGAGCTATCTAACACCGTTTTCAGCTTGTCGCTAGGTTGCGTGGTTTTCGAGATCTTAGGGAGGGGGCGAAAATCACCCCCCCCCCCCCCCGGCAGTTCGTGGTTGGCGCGAACCCCCGACAGTTCGTGGTTGGCGCGAACCCCCGACAGTGCGCGGGTTAAGGTAACAGAGGTCTCCAATGAGACCAGAGTAAACAAACAGGTATCGAATTATAACTATTATATAGTAATTTGGTAAACATTCTCAGAAATATTTCTCTCGCAAATTTGCAGACAGGTTTAAAAAAGTATGTACTCTAGTCGTGATGGTCTTTACTGAAAACGATATCCAAATGCCCTTCCAAAAAAATCGTTCACTGTCTTTGTAAAATGGGTATTAGTCGTGGATATATTTAAGACAAATGTTTAAATAGTGGATGTATTTCAAACGCAATGTAGATATAAATAGGGGATGTATTTGAGATGTAATGTACCTAGGTATAAACAGTGGGTCATTTTAGACGGAGCGTATACATAATGGATGTATTTTAGCCGCCACATTTAAATAGTGGATGTATTTTAGACATATGCAAGCTGATAATTCATTGACAACAGTGCACATTTCAAAGCAGGTATCAGCTCACCACATATCACTGTTATTGTGAAACATCGAGTAAAGCCTTCCAAAACAAATTTCGATTCGTATTCGTTTGCACACCATGATCATTGGACACAATCGCAGTGCACGTGCAATGTCCAGCATTGCGCTATGCGGAGTGTCCAATCAGCACACGGCTCGTGATATAGAAAGACACGTGGAGCGATACTTGCTGACACAAACAATATACAACTTGGCACACGTAGAACACATCTTGGTCAAAAACAGCAAACACTCAGCATGAGGGAGATGCTGTGCTTGAGTATTGCT
>JAXIVJ010018220.1:0-23928 GCA_036785665.1 Chirona hameri | reverse complement strand
CCAAGGTGCGCACTGGTCAAGTCGCCTCGGAACGGTTTTTGAATAAAAACAGTCTCTACACACTCGCCAAGTTGTCGCTAAAACAAGCAAATAGGTCACAACGTTTGCTTGAATTGCTAATACATCGCACCATAATGTCGGAATTTTGATGCGACCCAAACACTAGACACCATACAAAGTTTCGAACGGAAGCAAAAGTTATGTTTTGGGGTGAAAATTCGCGTTCCATCCGTTTTGCAGAAAACTACAGGAGCAGGCATGTTGTTGTTTTTGCTCCGGTTACTCCCAACGCCGAAAAATGGCGACAGGTTGCCAGAAAGCGTAAACATGCGGACGGCTAAGTCGCCCCGGCGGCTAAGTGGCCCCGGTCTCCCCTTGTCAGTTTACCTGGCGAGTGGAGCACTGGTACAGCGGGGAGGCAAATTTACCTGGCGAGTCCGCCGGAGCACTGGTACAGCGGCGAGGCAAGCTTACCTGTCGAGTGGAGCACTGGTACAGCGCCGAGGCCGTCTCCAGCGGCGGGTAGGCCTGGGCGGCCAGGAACAGCGCCAGAGCCATATCGCTCGCCTCACGCGACCCGTCGCCGCCGGCTTCACCGACTCCCTGGCAACATTCCGGCGCCCTTCAAACATGGTTCTATACATAATAACTTGTGCCGACAGATAGGTGTAGATGTGCACATTTCGAAAAATGGCTCTGCACACACAGTAGCCTGTTCCGACAGTCTAGCTAATATATACAGTCTAGTTATTAGCTACAGATGGCCGACAGCAAACGCCTTGATGTATATATATATATATATATATATTATATATATATATATATATATATATATATATATATATATATATATATATATATATATATATATATATATATATATATATATATATATATATATATATATATATATATATATATATATATATATATATATATATATATATTATATATATATATATATATATATATATATATATATATATATATATATATATATATATATATATATATATATATATATATATATATATATATATTATATATATATATATATATATATATATATATATATATATTATATATATATATATATATATATATATATATATATATATATATATATATAATATATATATATATATATATATATATATATATATATATATATATATATATATATATATATATATATATATATATATATATATATATATATATATATATATATATATATATATATATATATATATATATATATATATATATATATATATATATATATATATATATATATATATATATATAATATATATATATATATATATATATATATATATATATATATATATATATATATATATATATATATATATATATATATATATATATATATATAAATATATATATATATATATATATATATATATATATATATATATATATATATATATATATATATATATATATATTCCAGGCGACCCGCAGTGCTTTTGACACATATTGATACATCGTACATTATAATCCATACATTGAAGAAATCACCCATTACCTCTCCCCAAACAGTCAACACCCAGTCTGTTCAGTCAAAATTCCTAATTCCGCTCCAATCGTTTTGGAACCGGGATACGTTTTTGCAACCATGCAAATATCTACCGTCAAGATAAGTTAATCGCTGTCATTTTGTACGGACGGGGAGACGGCCGGTGCGTGGCGGGGTGGCGGGGAGACGGCCGGTGCGTGGCGGGGTGGCGGGGAGACGGCCGGTGCGTGGCGGGGTGGCGGGGAGACTGGCGGGGAGACGGCCGGTGCGTGGCGGGGTGGCGGGGTGGCGGGGTGGCGGGGTGGCGGGGAGACGGGGTGGCGGGGAGACGGCCGGTGCGTGGCGGGGGTGGCGGGGAGACGGCCGGTGCGTGGCGGGGTGGCGGGGTGGCGGGGTGGCGGGGAGACCCGGTGCGTGGCGGGGTGGCGGGGAGACGGCCGGTGCGTGGCGGGGTGTCGGGGAGACGACCGGTGCGTGGCGGGGTGGCGGAGTGTCGGGGAGACGGCCGGTGCGTGACGGGGTGCCGGACTGCCTGACCTGCACAGAGCCGAGCAGCAGCAGGGAACCCATATCGTAGAACAGCTGTCCAGTGATGTGGCTGACGAGGGCGGCCGTCTCGAGACGCGTCTGCTGCGGCTCGCCGGCCGCCTCCAGGTCGCGAGACGCCTGCAGCAGCAGCTGGTCCAGCCTGCAGGCCGAACGGTCAGAACGCAGTCAGACGACGCGGACATGCGGTGATATGGCATAACAGAATTGGTACATTTCAAACACATTTGTCACGGAATCTCACTAGCACGTCTGAATCATTGATGATCGAAAAGTGGTATAATCGAACAATGACACACAACTTTGATTATCACATTCACTTCCATTCATTTCTTCATTCATTTTATCACATTAATTTATCAATTAATTCTAAGACATTCACTCTGACAATAGTATAAGGTGGCTAACGAAGATTCACGTCACACTTGTATGGACGCCAAATGACCTTAGCCGACGGAGCGCCCGAAAACCCAAATAATAATCACCACGTCCCACCTGTAGAGGTTGGTGCTGATCTGAGAGACAGGTTGTCGCTGCTGCAGGCCCAGGGCCACCAGCCGGTCGAGAGCCTCCAGCTGCAGAAGCTGATGGCCCTTGGCAGGCGAGCTCACCGACCCCTGGTACTTCTGCCGTGGCGAACAGAGCAACGCAGCTGATAGGCGAACACTTATACAAACAAAAGGCACAGCTTAACGGTCCAGACGCAGGCGATTGCATTCTACGTTTCCAAGCTGGGATTGAAGACACTGCACTGCAAAGTGGCAGGTTAACTGCAAATCCCTTGCGAAAGAGCGCTCTGAGTGGTGACAAGTTGCAACATAGCTTCAAGTTATGCGGGCTGAGTCTGAGGGCTCAAGGCTGGCTTAGCGTCTTTTTTCGGGACGTCCTAGAGCCTTTTCAGGCAGTCCTAGTCAGTCAAGCAGTCTTTTCGCATCCTGAGGACGGTCAAGAAGGTGAAGTGTCCTATCAGTTCATTAGATCCGATCCTATCCCTAGAGCTTTATCAAATGTCAGTCCGATGTCTGATGTCCGACATGTCCGACATGTCCGACATGTCTGACACGCGCTGCCTCCACAGTTAACCCGCGCACTGCAGGGTGGGTTGATTTCCGCCCCCCCCCCCCCCCCCCCTCAGGTTTTTCGAAGATAGCGAAAAAACGGCGGCGCGCAGCGCCGCCGGGTTTTGATACACCTGTTAGGACATCAATTGCGCACACTTTGGGAAAAAATATACTCGGGTCATCTCAGGTCAGGTCACCAGACCAGGTCAAGTGACCCCACCACCAAAAATGTTTGCAGTTGTGCCAAAGCCCAGAGTTTTTCACTGATCAGGTTGAAACTTACAGGATGTCATGAGAGCATCAGTACTTACAATTCGTATAACTCGGAATTTTGATATCGGTGACCTAAGGTCAGGTCAATTTCGTAACTTCCCCATAATAAGTCAATGGGGAAATATACAAATGCTTCCTATTTCAAGGATATGCATGGTACTAGTCCAGTTACTTCTGGATCATGTTATTATAGGATATTCTTGATGATCCAAGTGTAAGTTTTGTTCAGTGACCCCTATTGGGTCATTTGAGGTCATGCGAGGTCACCATCACTTTTTTGTCAATAACTTTCGACATAATGAAGATAGAGAAGTAAAACAGACATCAATGTGTTTGTCTCGTCGATCTTCCCATATGCAACATGCCCTACTTGGGTCACCACTTGACCTTGACCTTAGGTCAAATTGTTAAGTTGACTTAACAAGGTCACCATATATATCATTCAAAGCGCCTTGACAAGATAAACACAATGGCGTAAGCAGTTTTTCGTTATCTTTATTAAGTAAAAAGTTAATTGCAAAAAACGATTTAGCAAAAAAACGGCATTTTTTCTTTTTGACCTCTGGAGCCTCAAATATTGACCTGAGATCAAATCTGAGGACATTTCAGCGATTACAAATTTAACTGGCTGGCGTTTGCTTTTTTCCGTTTGTTTCTAACTATCATCGTTTCTGAGATATATGGGAATTTCTGGAGCGATGTCCTAAAACAGGAAAAAACTGGAAAATTTGACCTTTGATGACCTCTGGTGACCTCAATTTTGACCTGACTTAAAAAAACACTGAAATACTTTCGATAGAACATGTATGAAGCTATCACATGCCCTTTTCCGCTTCTCGCTACGTTGCGTAGTTTTCGAGATCTCAGGGGGGGGGGGCGGAAATCAACGTGTTCGGCGCAAAGCCCCTGCAGTGCGCGGGTTAAGGTCAGGATACCACCCGACCCGGCATCCACACGCTTGTGCCAGCGTGCCTGCCCGCCTGCCGGTTCTCTCACCTGGCAGGTGTCCGCCACACAGCGGTACCAGACGGCGGAACGCGGGAACGGCCGTCGCTCTTCCACCTGACGCACGTAACGCAGCGCCTCGGCCGCCCCGGAGCAGACGGACAGACGCTCAGCCAGATGTACATGCCGCCCCGGGTCCGTCGGCTCGGCGGCCAGCTCGGCTGGAAGGCGAGCAGATGGTCACAGCACAGTATAATGGTCAGTCGCACAGGCGGTCAATGTGGTCAGATGGTCAGTGAGCAGCTGTACACACACCAATAATGACACTTGTTTGCCCTTTTTGACGCAAATATTCCACTCCATGGATAAAGTTCCGCTGGAATATGGGCTCATGCGAACCACGTATGCTCTTGTTACATTCAACTGCCAACCAAGCTGAGCATATTATGTTCCTAAATAGCTTTTGTATGTATTTAGTATGCTGATGGCGCTTAATAACCCAACATTGTTGTACATATTTACTTCATGCTCAGATTTGGCATTATGTGTGGTCTATATAAACACTTCCACTCCTCATGCAGGTTCCAAACCAATTTTACATAGCTGCCTGGCCCTGGCTCCGCCAGCCGCCGCGGCTTCACTGGGCCAGTGAAGCCGCAGTGAATTACATATTGCCAGTGACACTTGCCGAGCCTGCCTCTCAGCTCACCGGCCAGCAGTTTGTCCACGTCCTCGCCGCCCTCACTCCGGTCCGCCCCTCCGCCACGCAGGTGCTGCCGCAGCTTCACGACAATCGGGTCATTTTTGAAGTACTTGGTGGCGTGCTCGAGCCAGCGGCCGGCGTTGGATGTACTCGGCGGTAGTTCAAGCAGCAGCTTACAGCCTGTCACGGAACAGAAACAGAGTGATGTGACGGTACAGACAGGTGGACACGGACACACACGCACACGCACACGCACACGCACACGCACACGCACACGCACACGCACACGCACACGCACACGCACACGCACACGCACACGCACACGCACACGCACACGCACACGCACACACACACACACACACACACACACACACACACACACACACACACACACACACACACACACACCTTGCATTTGAACCCAAACAAGTGAGCTTGTGTTTTACTTGTGAATAATCATTGGACATGATGTGATAACAGTTGTGTTCTATTAACACGTCATTGCAAAATAACTTCAGTAACAAAGCATCATGCAAATTTTTGAAACAGCTCTTGACCCAAAGAGAAAATGTCAGACCAACTGAACCGAGTTTTTAGTCACGCAATAGACTAAAACAAGAAAATGGCATGTGTTTGACAAACTGATGAACCAACGGACCACAGGGCCGACGGACACGGGGAAACACCCACCCGTCATGACCAGGTCCTTCTGGTGGGAGTCGAGTTCCAGCGCGTGGCCGAACTGTGCCAGTGCCGGCGCCAGGTCACCGCCGGCTGCTAGCACCTGGCCGAGCAGCTTGTGGGCGGGCGCCGCGCCAGGCCGCGCCTCCAGGTACCACGTCAGGTACTGGCGGGCCGTGCGGTGCTCTCCCACTTGGTGGTACATCCGCGCTATGATGAACCCCTTCAGCTTGCGCTGTGACGAGGCAGACACATGGTGACTGGATCCATAAGTCAGTTGCGAATTATCCACTGTCAGGTAAAATCTTGACATATTTTTTTTGTTATATAATCAAAACATATGAATCTGACATATCTGACATACCTATGCACTTGACGTACTTGACGTAACTCCTTACAATCAAAACAAACAGGTCTTACCTCATCATCAGTCTTCACTTTAGAGAGCATCTCTTTTACATGTCGCTCCACATCTTTTTTCTTTGTATAGAGCGCCATCTTGGCGTCTGAAAATGAACATGTTAAATTAATCACGTATCACTATTGTGACTTTCGCCATTCTCAGTAGACTGTCCGCACCTGTAGCTCAGTGAGGGGAGCGCTGGGCTTCATAACTCACCCGGTGTGGCATGTCGGGTTCGAGTCGCTTCGGCGCTCGCTATTTGCCCCTGACTGGGATGGCCTGCGACCGGTGGCAGCGGCTTCGTTCAAGGTCAGGTGACATGAGAGGGCGTGGCGGACCGAATCCAGGTATGCTGGGCACATAATACTTTCGTTTATTAATTCTACCGGCTGCAAGGAATTGCGCGATCGGATGGTGGGATCAGACAGAGCCTGCTTAAAGGGAATGTTTCACCTTTCTGAAAGTTGTCAAATATACGCTGGTTGTAGTCGAAAATATGAAGTAAGTGCTGCTGAAAACGATGGTTATATTTTTCCTCTCGAAAAGTCACTTAACTTTATACAAATTCAGTTTTTAAATTGGAGCTGATGACGTCATTATTGAGCTATAGACCACCGCTGATTTGGCTGACAAAGTGGGATTGGCTGACAAAGTGGCTGTCAGCCAATCAGAAGCTGCACCAGCATGGGTGCATTTGCAAATGGTAAATTAAATTGCTTAAAAATGGTTAAGTTTTGGGGAAAATGACCTTAGTACTTTAGACATTTCAATAACGGGCAAAGATAATGGCTATCTCAGTTCAAAACCAATACAAAGGTAAAACATTCCCTTCAACAAGCTCTGTTTAGCTAGGGACCTGACCTCATAAATGCATTCATTCAAATGATTCAGACTAAATTTTCTATAATAAAAACGTCGCTGTGCTGACATTACCCCCACTGTCGGCCGACCAGTCAACACGTCTCCAGCGACTAAATTAAGAAATTAAAGACTCTGTATGCAGGCATGGCCAACCATGAACTCTTCTTAAGAATGAGAGGAAACCTACTTAGTAGCACCCAAGAAAAGGACCTTGGAGTGCATATCAATGCCTCCCTGAACTTTTGGGATCATCTCACAGCTGTGCTTGCTAAGGAACATGGCCACTTGCTGTCATTTTTCATTAATTTCATAGCAGCTAAATGAAGCAACCCTTCTTCAGCTGTTCAAAAATCTCATGCACCCTCACCTTGAATATTTCAACCTTGTATGAGACTGTTAAAGGGAAATAATGACCTTTTGATTTTGTTAGCAACAATTTCTTGGGCTACCATTATGGTATACAAATTATGTGATCTAAATTTAAGAATGAAATACAATTATTCCCTAATTCAAAGTTTGAAAGTTAAAAAACAAGTACATATACTTGTTTTGGAGTTCATGATCAGTGTTTTCCCTCCGCTATTGGAAACGCAACATATCTGGCGCTGTTGCATCAATCTGTTCAATGTTGAATACCTCATAATACAACGTAATAATAACATTTTGATAGCATTAGATTTTCACATTTTCGAGGAAAAGGTCATGTTTTTTAGTTTATTAATTATATTAATACCTCTTGTTGAATTACCTCTCAACAAATCGCATACACTACATGCTGTCATGGGGGCAGAGTTAATCTGCTGAATGCATCACAGTTTTCTGAAATGTTTATTGATTGATTATGGGAAAACGGTTGAGATAAATGTTTCATGTGTGCATTGTAATGTATTGAATACCTGTTTTAAGAATGCATGGGAAAACATCCATTTTTTATGAATTGATAACACTAAATAGGTCGCCATCCGGGCCAACCTAAACTGCCGATTGCAATGCACTTTTGTCAAATGCTTGTTGATTGTTCATATAAGTTTGGCACATATTTGCAAAAGATAAGTGCAGGAAACATATTGCATACCTTCATGATAAATAACAATGTGTAGGGACAGGGAGGCTAATTTTAGCTTGGACAGTGAATTTGTTACTGAGTACTTGCTGAGTACTGACCGTTATAAGCATGGAACGCTATGAACTTTAACTTGAAATATCTTCTGGAATATTTATATGCAAAATGTGATCAATTTTAACATGAGCTCAGACTGGAAACATTTTCATAACTCTATGGAACTTGCACACCCGATGGTGTATGCTGACCAGCCCTCACTCTGTTACTAATGGCATAGGGTCTGTTCCGGTGGCTCCTCCAAAAAAAAAGATGAGATTAGTCGCAACCGAGGCAAAATCTTATCGCAACCGTCGTAAATGAACAAAATTAACGTCTTAAATTAAATCTTATTGGAGGGGCAACCGTCATTGGCGAATCCAGAACGGGTTTCGTCCCGATCGGACTTAATGGCTACGAGCGAATCTTAGGTTTCGTCCCGATCGGACTTAATGGCTACGAGCGAATCCTAGGTTTCGTCCCGATCGGACTTAGTGACTACGAACGAGCGAATCTTAGGTTTCATCCCGATCGGACTTAATGGCAGGGTTAGGTTAGGTTAGTTGTATGTAATGTATCACTGTGATTGTCGGATGCAAATCACACTTTTACACACATAATCTACATAAACAAAGCCTCGAGAAAACTCACAAACTTGTCCCAAACTGTCCACCACTTTGTCACAACTCCTCCCATTTTCACCATTTTCACATCAGTCACCTGTGGATATTGTGGAGGGGAGCGGTTAAATCTCAGAAATTAGATCTCCAATATTTCTTCCGTGCAACTAACCTAACCTAACCTAACCCCGCCCCATCAGGACGAAACCTAAGATTCGCCCGTAGTCATTAAGTCCGATCGGGACGAAACATAAGATTCGCTTGTAGCCATTAAGTCCGATCGGGACGAAACCCGTTCTGGATTCTCCAATGACTGTTGCCCCTCCAATAAGATTTAATTGAAGACGTTAATTGTGTTAATTTAAGACAGTTGCAATTGGATTTTGCCTCAAATGACGTCATAACAACAGTTTCAGCCTCACCTTGGAAGTATTTTAAATATTTCGAAAAACAACAAAATAGTTTCCTAGAATCTAGTGCATTTTAGGGGTTGCCACATACTGCTGGGAGGAGTGGCGCCAGCTGCAACGATACCCAATTTTGGATGCGATATGAGCTGTTAACAAGCATTTCAAGTAGACAGTACTGATGCATTGAAGATGTACACAGCGACCAGACCCACAACAAATAAGATACCCAATTGTTAATTACACATGGGGAAAACAAAATAAAATTGAATTTATTCATACCACTTCAACTTACACATTCAGTCCTCTCTCTCTCTCTTTATCTGATGTGTAAAAACAATTCAGGTGTCCAAATTACATATGAATTAACCATGCCACTAACGTCTACCATACCCTCCTCAGAAATACCACCTTTCATTTTGGAGGAGTTCGGAGGAGGTTTGAGGCGATCTTGGAGGAGCTTAAGCCCAGGCTACACTATGCATGATTTCCTGAAAATCGTGTGTGTGTTATCCGTGTTGTCAGGATTTGCGTGACTGAACAAGTTCAGCTGATAGTAAATGCATTGGGTGAGCTACACTGGCGCATCACACAGATCGTGGATGAAACGTCAAGGATATTCTGCAGACACGTCACTGACGGAACGATGAAAAGTTCAAAATTCTGAACTTGTTGTTTTTTTTAGATTGCGAGTTGCAGGGTTTTTATAATTTTGCTTTATTTTGCGTATTGTAGTCCATACTAGACCTAAAATTGAATAATTTGTGCTGAGTATCGTGGTGAAAGATGAATGAAGAAGCGTTTGAGCAAATTGTGAGTGTTGAAACTTGTGTTGAAGCTGGTAGATATTTATGCAGTGGTTTATTGATTAAAAAAATGCAGTGGCGTATCCATTTCTTTGAGTGATTTGCTTGACCGGCAGATCCTGGACATCAAGGAAGTTCTGCAAACATGGAGAACATGCACATGATTTCCTTGACAAATCACGCATAGTGTAGCCTGAGCTTTAGGAGTTTGGATGAGCCACAGGAACAATTATATTAATTTGGAGCAGTGTGGCCAAATTCAGAGAGTTAGGGGGAGGAATACCAACATTATTAAATGTTCCAAGATGAGATATCATGAAATGTGGTGTCTAGCTAAAACAAATGCAAATTCTAGCCTAATAGTCATGTTTTTAGACCTGTACACCTCCTGCATCCCAAGATATGTGATCAAACAAGCAATTTTGGCATCCTGCATTCCCCCTAAATCTGTCAATTTGGCCACTATGATTTGGAGGAGCTTTGAGGAGTTTAGAAGAGCCACTGGAACAGACCCATACAGCAGGAGACAGGTGGGAAACCGGGTAAATCAATTATTGGTGCTTTTGGTTTGTGGACCAAGCACCATATCCTCTTGGAATCAAGGCGCTAACTGAAACTCTCACCCTGTTCCGAGGGAAATAGGGAGCTTGAGCTGGGCAGACTTTTTCAGCTTCCCGCCGAGGGATTTGAACCCCAGCCCCCGGCACAGAAAGCTAGTGTCTTACGACTGTGCAGAGTTGCTCCCCCTTATTGGTGCTGGTTCAACCTGAACCTGAAACAGTCTGAGTCACGAGTTTGTTGAGTTAATTGTAATGGCTACTCGTTACAATGTAGGTCAGGTCAATGTAGGTCAGGTCAATGTAGGTCAGGTGTTTATTGGTGCGAGCACGTTGAAGTTGACCTTTTACATCAAAGTGACTAAAATATACCAATCCAACTGACAAGGGTCACCAACCACAACAAAACCTACCACGGAACTCAACTTAATAAACTTACCATAAGAAACCCGCTTTTCCCCACGCGCAAAGCTAGTAGCCGGTGGTGGGGGGCACAGTGGGGGGATACGCGCGAAAAGACGAAAAGGGCTACCGGTGCCGTCATTGATATATCCTTGACGCTTGATTTCCAGTCTGAACACGTTACAGATCTCGACCAATGGGAAAACGTTTTGAGAGCCCACTCTTCCTACAAATTTATTCCGGTTTTCGAACGACAGGCACTGAGATCAGGTGGCTGTCTTGACCGATTTGTTCTTTGCACTTAAGAAATTATATCCCAGCTTTCAAAGTGGCCCAGTTTCAATCTGTTTTGAAAACCGATTTCAAAAAGGCACCTCAATCGGTTCCGATCGCTAGCTTAGTGCCCATGACGCCACGCTATTCCCTACCCACGCTAACCTTGCCGGGAACCCTGGACTTTGTTATAGTAACCTTGCCCTGGTCGCCGCGGCATTGCATTCGTCTCCCGTGTCATGTGTTTCGAAATGTGCCCCGTCAGGGCAACGGGACCTCGTAAACCTCCGTCCCCTAATTGTAATGAGTTGCCGCGAGTTGCCTTAGTAATGTCTAATGAGTGGAGGCCGGAACCCTGCATGTGGATTCCAATAGGCAGTTTGAAATATTGAAACATCCTCGGGCAACGTCGTCTTGCAACAGTGGCGGCGGCTGGTATTTTCGGATGGGGGGAAGGGCAAATAAAATGGCCCCTCGCCCCCACAAAAAAATGGCGCGAAATGGTGTCTCCTCGGATTTAGGCCACTACATTGTGTAAGGCACTTAAAGGAAATAGTTCACCTTCGGAATTTTTTTCAGAACACGATTTTATTATATTTTTTAATAGTTTTTTTAAATGGTCCTACATCGCGCCAATTCAGGACAGAAGGTTGTAAATTATTGATCTTATGGTGTGCGTTATTGGTCTGCGCATGCTCCATGGCAGTGCTGGCACTTTCAGACGGTGCGGTACATCATATATGCGCCGTATTCCTTCGCCAAAAAGTCAAATATCTTCGGCTGGCAACGTCGTCTTGCAACAGTGGCGGCGGCTGGTATTTTCGGATGGGGGAAGGGCAAATATGGGCTTTATGGGGGGGGGGGTGTTGCCCCGTCTTTTCAGCCAATAAAAGTTCCAGATAAGGATTTCTCAACACGGGCTACAAAACTGCTATTTCAGTTAAAAACCCATGTTGAAGGTGAACTATTTCCTTTAAAGGAAATAGTTCACCTTCGTAATTTTTTTTCAGAACACGATTTTATTATATTTTTTAATACAGTTTCTTTTTTCCTTTTTAAAAATGGTCTTACATCGCGCCAATTCAGGACAGAAGGTTGTAAATTATTGATTTTATGGTGTGCGTTATTGGTCTGCGCATGCTCCATGGCAGTGCTGGCACTTTCAGACGGTACGCATCGATCTCAACGACATCGGACCACGGACGCCTTCCAGACTTCTCTCCTCCAGCCCTCCACCGCTTCCGGGTGCGGGACCCTGTCCACGTGCTTGTGGCAGGGTCGTTAGACCCTTAGATAGGTAGCCTTTAGATATTTTTAAGTAGGCAGTTTCATTAGCACAATTTTTTTTATTGGCAATAGGCCTCCTCCACGGCGTAGGTCCCTCTCCACTTTTGGGCAGTTAACTTGCAGGTGCCAACACGTTCTGTCGTGCGTGGCATTTAAAGTAAATAGTTAGCCCCCATCCTATCCTCCTGAGCCACGACGATGGCTACCCCCCGGAACCCCCCCCCCCCCGACCCGCCCGACCCCCCTCCGGGGTTCTCCGGTGCGCGACCGCGTGCCCCCCTGGACGGTCCCCCTCCCAGCCCCCTTCAGGGGCCCCGCCCGCGTCCCCCCGACCCCCCTCAGGGGTCCCCTCCCCCTCCCAGCCCCCCTCAGGGGCCCCGCCCGCCCCGTCCAGGGGCCTGGCAGTCGCCGGACTCCCGTCCCCCCGACCCACCCGACCCCCCTCTGGGGTCCCCCGGTGCGCGACCACGCACTCCCCAGGCCGGCTCCACTCCCCGCCCCCCTCAGGGGCATCCCAGGAGCCGACCCGGAGCACAGCTCCCCCCCCCCCCGACCCCACCCCCCCGAACGGGCCCGCTCGCCTCCTTATGTGGCGAACGGATGGACTCCCGTTCCGAACGATTAACCCGTTCCATGTCCGGCGCTGGCTGGTCGCCATCTGTGGTGGCGACGTTGACAGCGCTAAGCCCATCCGATCAGGAGCCCTCCTGATCGAGACGCTGACGTCCGAACAGAACGTCCGTCTGATGGGTCTGACAACCTTCAACGGAGCGAAGGTCGCCGTGGAAGCCCCGGCGCACCTAAACTCCGTGGAGGGTCTGGTGTGGTGCCCAGACGTGGCCACCCTCTCGGAGGACCTCCTCCTCCGAGAGCTCGCACACCAAGGGGTGTGCGAGGTCACGCGCCTCTCGCCCACGGGAAAGCGACCCGATCAGCCCAACCCGCTGATTCGGCTCCGCTTCAGAGGCAGGGAGCTGCCTACCCACATCCATTGTGGGTACGTGGCCGCCCCCGTCAGGGAGTGGATCCCCCCCCCCCCCCCCGGCAGTGTCAGCAGTGCTGGCACTACGGCCACCTCAAGTGGACCTGCCGGGTGCGCACCGCCACCTGTGGACGGTGCGCAGGCGAGCACGGCACCGAAGGGTGCACGCGCGCAGCACGCTGCGCCACGTGCGACCAGGCCCACCCGGCCTGGGACCGCCGGTGTAGAGCCTGGGGCCTCGCTCGCGAGGCGGAGCGCCTGAAGCGCGACGAAAGGCGCGACAGTCGGCGCCCACCGGACGCCCCGCTCTCCCCAGGTCTCGCCCCTGGCGCTTGGCCGCCCCTCCCCCCTCCCGGAACCTCCCCCCCCCCCCCCCCCCCCACCCAACCGGCCTCCCGCCAGACCCCCCAACCGCCAGACCCCCCGACCACCATGCCAGTCCCCAAAGGCATCTCTGGCTGACCTCGAGTGCGCCGCTGCCGCTGATCCACCGGCACCGCGCTCCCCCTCCCCAGCCGAGTCGAACATCGACTCAGGCCCCGCCTCCCCGGCCTCCGTAGCACCAGCGGAGTGCCGACTCTCGGAGGATTCCTCGGACGACTCTCTCATGAGAGCCGTCTCCCAAACAATCGCCCGCAACCCCGCCCCGCCCTCCCGCTCCAACTCCCCGCCCGCCCGCCCCGCCCACTCCCCTCCCCGACTCTCGGAGAGTGACACCCAATCAGATTCATCGCGCTCCCATTCCTCCTCGCCCTCCCGCTCGGCCGCCCGCCCCCGCAGGCATACTCGAGCGACCTCCAGGCAAGGCTTGGACAGTAAAAGTAAATCTAAATGAATAACCAACAGTCAGAATTTGTCCTCCAATGGAATGTTAGATCTTTAATATCCCATTGGGGGCAATTCAAACATTACGTCTTAAATAATAATCCGTTAGTAGCCGCTGTTCAGGAAACCCATTTTATTGACGCCGACTTTAATAATTATACCTTGAAAATCGCCGGTTATAGCCTTTACACAAATAACGTAAATGCATCACCTCGCCGAGGCGGCTCGGCTTTGCTTATTTCAAACCAACTTTTGCATCATCAAATCGACCTTCAAACAACCTTAGACGCAGTCGGCGTTAATATTAAAATCGCTCAGCTAGAAATAACTCTCATCTCAATTTATTTCCGTCCTACGGAGGACATAGACATTGATTCTTTTTCCCAGCTTATTACAAATATTAACACCCCATGTCTGATTATGGGCGATTTCAACGCGCATAGTCGGGCGTGGGGCTGCCTTCGGAACTCTCTCCGAGGCCAAATTATGCTGGACCTACTGGACCGGCATAATTTGGTCTTCCTTAACGACCAATCACCCACACACGTACACCACTCAGGAGGCGAGGTGACTTACAGCGCCATCGATCTCGCCTTCGCCACACCACGCATCGCGACTCTTTTTACATTTAACGCACAATCAGACCCTCTTTTTAGCGATCATTTCCCAATTCACTTAGAACTCCAAGTCCCTTCAGGACAGACAAATTTTTACTCTCTGCCTAGATGGAACCTTCGCAAAGCCGACTGGTCCTCCTTTCAAAAACACATTGACACTAGTCACCCCGCAGACTCCCAGACCGACATTAACACATTTTTAAACACTATTCTCGCATCAGCACACCAGCACATTCCACACACACGCACACACACACAACACCACCCGAGGCAGCGTACTGCCCCGTGGTGGAACACAGAATGCCAAAGAGCTGTTGCCCTCCGGAAAAGAGCATTTCGAAAATTTCAATCTTGTATAACTGCAGAAAACGAACACGAAGTACGTAAAACCCGCTCTTTGGCTAAAACAATAATTGACAAAGCAAAAAAAGAATCTTGGCAGGAATTCTCATCTACCTTTAATCGATTTACCTCCCTCTCAAAAATTTGGACATTAATTAAATCGTTTTCAAATAAAAGACCACCGGCATACAAAATCCCACACTTACAAATACACAACGCATCTTACACGCTTCTCCTAGAGGTGGCAACACAATTTGCACAACACTACGCTAACATATCATCAACACAACAATGTACACCAACTTTTGCTAACCAACTTAACGATCAATTTCAATCTATCAGCTTTGACTCTAATAACGTAGAAATATACAACTCTCTTTTTACCAACTCAGAGTTAACGTACGCTATAGGTAAATGTGGTAAAACTTCTGTAGGGCCAGATCAAATTGACTACTCCTTCTTTAAAAACTTGACAGAGACTGGTCTCACCAACTTACTAACAGCCTTCAATACCATGTGGTTTGACGGCACTTTCCCTGAATCTTGGCATAATAGTACGCTAATTCCTATAATTAAACCTCGCAAACCTAAATCTTCTCCCGCTAGCTATCGCTCTATTTCTCTAACTAGTTGTGCATGTAAACTATTCGAACGCATGGTTAATGGACGCATCAGGACATACATTGAATCAAATAATTTACTTACCCCACACCAAAGTGGTTTTCGACCTGGTCGCTCCACTGCGGACAATTTAGTTGGTCTTATCGACTCTGTCCAGCGCGGCTTTCGAGGGAGAGAGGTCACAATTGCCCTCTTTCTTGATTTGAGAGCTGCGTTTGACAGAGTCAACAAAACCGCACTTCTAGTAAAGGTCCATAAGGCCGGAATTCGAGGTCGACTCGCCAAATTCATCCAAAACTTTTTAGAAAATAGAACTTTTAATGTAAGGTGCGGCAACACATTTTCTCCAAATCAAAATCAGGACCACGGTGTCCCACAGGGATCGGTCCTCTCCCCGACCCTATTTTTAATTATGATTAACGACATCTTCAGTAATATTAATAAGATCGACAAAGGTCTCAAATTTTCAATGTACGCTGATGACCTGGCGGTGTGGTTCTCGCACCCGAGTGTCGATCAAGCCAGCAAAACGTTACAACTAGTACTCATTGATATAAAGGTTTGGTGCGACCAATGGGGTCTGGAAATTTCTCCAAGTAAATCTGCATCTCTATTTTTTTCAAAGAAACCTGCATATGTGGAACCCTACATTCCATTAAAATATAACAATCAAATTATCCCTTTTGTCAAATCATTCAAGTATCTGGGAATAACGCTAGACACACGTCTCTCGTTCATCCCACACTTCAATGATTTAGTGCAGAGATGTACGCGACGAATTAATATTATGAAGTCATTGGCTGGTCGAGAGTGGGGCGCAGATCGTGCCACTCTCCTCCAACTATATACTTCCCTGATACGCCCAGTACTGGATTATAACGCATTCTTATTTGATGACATATGTTCCAAACAAATTAAAAAATTGCAAACTGTCCAAAGCGCTGCCTTGCGCATCGTGACTGGAGCCTGCCGCACCACCAACACCACAAACTTACACATCGACACTAACATTCCCACACTCTGCCGCCGACGCAAATACACACTACTTAGATTCTACGCCAGAGCAAGTTCACACCCCACACGCCCAACATTCCACATCTTAAATCACCCCGCACCCACTAGACGACAAACACTACTACAAAAACGACACCCGCTTATCAGTCACAGAATCAGACAAACACTCACACTATTCAACATCGCTCACATCACCACAATGCCAACGCCACCACTCACACCTCACTGGCTCGACACAACACCAGACACACACCGCCTCTTCACACACAACAAAAACACAGTCACCGCGTCAGAAACACTCTCACTCTTCCACGAACACAAAGCACAACACAACACATACACATACATATACACAGACGGTTCACGGGGCGAAGGCCGAACCGGTGGTGCATTCTACACAAACACAGTTAGCAATAACTTTAGACTTCCCGACATAAATAGCGTATACACAGCGGAATTGTCAGCCATTTTATTAGCATTAATATATGTCAGAAAAGAAAAACTTAAGGAAGTAGTCATTTGCACAGACTCGTCCGCCTCGCTCACGGCCATTTCCTCGATTAGTGAATGTAGAAACCCGATAGTATTTAAAATCAGACAACTAATCAAGTATTTAAACAGTAAAAACAATAGTATTAAATTCCTCTGGATCCCAGGACACACCGGTATCCCGGGAAACGAGGAAGCCGACAGACTTGCGAAATTGAGCCTAGAATTACCTTCAGTAAACCAACTTCCAAGCCCAGTATCAGACGTGTTAAATTATATTAATTCTCAACTTAGCATACTGCGCCAGAGCAAGTGGGACGCCGCTCCGCATTTTCATCTTTATCCAATCAAGCCGAAAGTCCAACATTTTATATCTAGTCATCAGAATTGTAGAGAGAAGGAGGTAATTTTGGCGCGCCTCCGTCTCGGTCATACAAAAATTACTCATTATTATATTATGGAGAATCTCCCGCCACCAAATTGCCAACATTGCCCAGGTTATCCGCGCTACACAATCAAGCACTTACTTATTACTTGCCCAGTACACAACGATAAACGACAGAACATTATTAATTACACACAACAAAATGGCATCACATTAAATCTGCAAACACTGTTAGGTGATAGTTATCCTGAATTGATAGGTCTCCTCTTAGATTATCTCTACCAAACACGTTTAGCTAATCAAATATAACAGGGGTTTTTGGCCTTGCGCATTTTGGCCCACCGCGCAGGTTTTTTCCCCTTTACCTTAGACGCTGGTTTTTTTTATTATTCAGGACTTTTCGCCCAGCTAAATACACCCCACAACCAGGTCTCGCCGAGGCGCCAGAGCCAGGGAGACTGGCAACAGTCTCCCGTTGTGGCAATGACGGCACCGCCACGGCTCCATCAACACTGACACTGTACAAGTGTATTGTAATAAAAATATGTATGCATGTGTGTCTCGTGTTTGACTTATTTTTGACTTTGAACGAAATACTTAACGTAATGCTAGATATTATTTTTGACCTTGAACGAAATACTTAACGTAATGCTAGATATTATATTTGACCTTGAACGAAATACTTAACGTAATGTTAGATATTCTATTTACTTTGAACAAATAATTTTTCCGGGTACAAATAAACCGGTTAACGTAATTAGTAACGTAAAATAGCTGCCCTAGTCCCTAGTTTGCTCCGGGTCACATAAACCGGTTAACGTAGTTTTTTGCCTGGCAAATTGCCAGAGGTCATTGCCCCTCCCCGGAAAATGGCTATATGCCGTTCCGGGAAGAATAGGAAAAAAAAAGACGGTACGGTACATCATATATGCGCCGTATTCGCCAAAAAGTCAAATATCTTCGGCTGGAGAGTCTTTTCAGCCAAGAAAAGTTCCAGATAAGGATTTCTCAACACGGGCTACAAAACTGCTATTTCAGTTCAAAACCCATGTTGGAGGTGAACTATTTCCTTTAAAGGGAATAGTACACCTTTAGCATTAGTTTTTAACTGAGATAGCCAGATTGTTGGGAGTACTGAGAAATCTCCAAATATGGAATATTTCCTTCCAAAACGCCCTAGTTGCTGAGTTTCAACGCAAAAGCCGTTGGGTATATTTGGTCATATTTTAAAGGGCCAAATCTTATGACGTTTCGCATACGTCATTTTTTTTAAATAAATTTAGTCCGAATGTTTTTGAATGGATGGATTTCCGAGGATGGATCCACGCTAAGCATAGCTTGTTGCGCAGGTCCTGACCCCACCACCCGATCGCGCAATTCCTGGCGTCCGGCAGAATTTAGAGACGAAAGTTGTACGTGCCCGACATACCTGGACACGGTCCGCCCCGCTCACTGACGTCACCTGACCTTGAGTGCGACCGCTGCCACCGGCCGCAGGCCATCCCAGACAGGAGGAAATAGCGAGCGCCGAAGCGACTCGAACCCGGGCTGCCACTACCGGGAAAGATCAGAAGTCCAGCGCTCTCCCACTGAGCTACAGGGGCGGACATTCGGTCATTAGTATTCCTACCGCACTTCGTTTTCACTATTTGATCCGACCGTCACCGAAACGCATCATGTGTTCCAAGGCCCTATAACCCAGGCAACCCAAGGCCCTAGATACTAGGTAGACCCGTCCAACAGTGTTAAATTGGCCTACTTTCTCGTCCTACCATTTGAATACCTTAGGTGCCAGCAGGATGAATTAAGCACTAAATGATAGATTGAAATGTCCTCTACAGCTCGCTTTTCGGTTATTTTCTCCTAAATTGCAAGGGTGAGCCGCTAAGCGATGTCAAACCGAGGCATGAAAGTGGAAGGTCCATGCCCATATAAGGTCAAGGCCCGCCCCTGTACACAAACATGGCGGCCGCACCAGTCTCCAACGCTCCCGATTCGTCCACCCCATTGGTGGAAACCGTAACTGTGACGTCATCGAACTGTGACCTCATTGGACAGGGTGGACACGTAACGGAGATAGGCATGACGGGTCCGTATCATAAGTGCCACCGATTCATAAGTGCCACTGCTTATAAGTGCCACAGTTCATAAGTGCCCAGGATTCACAAGTGCCCAGAGTTCATAAGTGCCACGAATTCACAAGTGCCCAGGGTTCATAATGCCCCAAACGTGATTGGCTAATGAGGAGGCAGGATGAAATTCAGCTTGACCAATAGGATCGGCTGCTAGACAGCAGGAGGCGGAGCCTATCTCAAGCGTCGTTCGGGTACACTCTCTGACAGCGCACAGCCCGGTATTAGTAGGGCAGGCGTCACACTTTCGTACACAACATTGTAGGTAATGTAACGAGCCTGAACAAATGGCGGTCGTTGCAGCCGGTTTGATGACGTTATTGGGAGAGTATTATTCACTATCGATCGCATCTTTACAGGGCGCCATTATCGATCGCAACTTACAGAGGCGTTTTCAGGCACCGACAGGGGGAAGGTGATGGTATAACTGAGGCGTCTTCAGGCACCGATGGGGGGGGGCTGTGGTGGAACAGAGGCGTGTTCAGGCAGCGATGGGGGAAGGTGGAACAGAGGCGTCTTCAGGTATAAGCGATGGAGGGGAGATCGGGGAACAGAGGCGTCTTCAGGCAGCGATGGGGGCGATGGTGGAACAGAGGCGTCTTCAGGCAGTGATGGGGAGATGGGGAACAGATGCGTCTTCAGGCAGCGATAGGACAGGCGTCAATGATGGAACAGAGGCGTCTTGAGGCAGCGATGGGGGAGCGATGGTGGAACAGAAGCGTCTTCAGACACTGATGGCAGGAGGCGATGGTGGAACAGAGATGTTTTCAGGTAGCGATGTGGGGGATGGTGGAACAGAGGCATCTTCAGGCAACAATAGGGGAGATATGGGGAACAGAGGCGTCTGGCGTCTTCAGGCAGCGATGAAAAGACGACAGTGGAACAGAGGCGTCTTCAGGCAGCAATAGGGTGAGATGGAGAACATAAGTGTCTTCAGGCAGCGATGGGGGGGGGGGGGCGATGGTGGAACAGAGGCGTCTTCAGGCAGCGATGGGGAGATGGGGGAACAGAGGCGTCTTCAGGCAGCGATGAGGGGGCGATGGTGGAACAGAGGCGTCTTCAGGCAGCTATGGAGAGATGGAGGAACAGAAGCGTCTTCAGGCAGCGATCGGGGGGGGGGGCGATGGTGGAAAAGAGGCGTCTTCAGGCAGCGATGTAGGGGGGGGGGGGGTGATGGTGGAACAGAAGCGTCTTCAGGTAGCGATGGGGGAGATGGTGGAACAGAGGCGTCTTCAGGTCGCGATGGGTGGGAAGGGTGATGGTGGAACAGAAGCGTCTTCAGGCAGCGATGGGGGGGGGGCGATGGTGGAACAGAGACGTCTTCAGGCAGCGATGTAGGGGGTGATGGTGGAACAGAAGCGTCTTCATGCAGCGATGGGGGAGATGGTGGAGCAGAGGCGTCTTCAGGTAGCGATGGTGGGGAGGGTGATGGTGGAACAGAAGCGTCTGCAGGCAGTGATGGGGGAGATGACGGAACAGAGGCGTCTTCAGGTAGCGATGGGGGAGATAGGGAGACAGAAACGTCCTCAGGCAGCGATGGGGGGAGATGGGGAACAGAGCCGTCTTCAGGTAGCAATGAGAGGGGGCGATGGTGGAACAGAAGCGTCCTCAGGCAGCGATGGGGGGAGATGGGGAACAGAGCCGTCTTCAGGTAGCAATGAGAGGGGGGCGATGGTGGAACAGAAGCGTCTTCAGGCAGCGATGGGGGGAGATGGGGAACAGAGCCGTCTTCAGGTAGCAATGAGAGGGGGGCGATGGTGGAACAGAAGCGTCTTCAGGCAGCGATGGGGGAGATAGATGAACAGAGGCGTCTTCAGGTAGCGATGGGGGAGATAGGGGGACAGAGGCGTTTTCAGACAGCGATGGGTGGGGAAGGGCCTGACAGAGGCTGAAGTCCGGGAACCTGAGGCGCTGGCGCCTGTCCTCCAAGTGAACGGTGCCTTGCGACAGCGACGCACCAGGCAGGACAGTCTGCTCTACGTCCCTCGTTCTAGGACTGAGGCAGGGAAAAAGTGATTCTGTAGTCGTGCTCCCAGCTTGTACAACTGTATTCCTGCTGGACTCGCGGAGCTGGGACCGTGTAGCTTCTGCCGCACACTGAAACGCGAACTTTTAGCCGTTGCGGCTGACCTGAGCGATTGCCGACTGCCACGTGACTGTCCTGGGCATGTCCGATGTACCGAGTGAAAATGGCTTTCTGTGATGTGTTTTAGAGCGATTGTGTGTGTGTCTGTTTCCCATCCCCTTGTGTTTTCCTATGTTTGACTCGGGCGTAAAAGCCACTATGTCACTGGATAACCCTACGACTGTGAATACAGAATCTGGACATCTTCAATCTTGATAAAATATCAGTCAACTGAAAATCGATCTTGGCTATAAAATTATGAACGCCACATGGCGCTAGTTATATTACAACCCTTTGGAAATTGCACGCTGTCAATGCAAGTATCACTTGTGCTAGTTTTTCGTTATAGATTTTGTCAGTTAATATCTTAATCTGATGGCAAATCGGACATTTTTAACTTGGTGAATTTCTGTTCCGATTTCAATAGAAAAATTATCCAAAGATGCGTCTTGAAAAGGCAAATATTGTGACGTTATAGGCTTACGGTAAATGCTTTATGGGGGGGGGGGGGGTGTTGCCCCGTCTTACCTTACTCATACACAATTTCTTTATAATTTTGAACTGATGGAATGTCACATTGATACACTGAAAACAATTTTACCGAGGACAGCGGTTAAACCCCATTCTGGCGGGTACCCCTTTCACCATATTTGACTATGCTTACCGATGGTAGTTTTACCTTTCAGTCACGGATTATTTTACCCCCCGTACAGCGGCTGTACCCAAATGAACTACTCTCCCATGTCGAGTTGACTCTTCATGCGAACCCTCGCACGAGAGTTACTCTTCGCACTCCAACACGCGTAAGCGTGTTACTCGTTCTTGAAGGATAGAATTTCCTCCGCAGTCAGCGGGGTTAATCCGGAGCTGGTGGTACCCCTATCTACCACCATTTTTGCATATGTTACCGAGAGGGTAGTATTACCCCGCATGTGGTATTATGTTACCTCATACATCGAGTTTACGCGAACTACATGCGCAGTGCGGATATATTTTTCCTCCCATGATTCCTTCCTTGCACAATGAAAACAAAACAGTTGTGTCATCATGTATTAACCGTTACGAGCGACAATTTACACTGGGCCACGGTCACAACGCTTCATCGCTAACGCTAAACCGCTTACAGGGCGGAGAGACTTCTTGAGATGAGCAGCATGGCCCCATGATATGGGTAGCAAAGCACATATTTAACGCTGTTCGCGACAAAAACTAGCGCGCGCACACACTCACTCACTCACTCACTCCAGTGGCTGGCGGATTTGCTTTTGACATTTGGGGGGGGGGGGGGCAAAGACTTCGATCAATTCAGTTCAGGCACGTAGCCATGGATTTTGTTCAGGAAGGGGCCACAATACCTTTTCACCTGCCGAGGGGGCGGGGGAGAGGGGGTGGGGGGGGGGGTGCAGTCGGGGATATTTCAAAACTCGATTCTTCATGCAACGCCCATAGACCGTAATGTTAAAGCTTGACGGAATCCATTTTAATCTAGTGTAAACTGGATCACTCAGGGAGGGGGGGGGGAGGGCATGGCCCCCGTAGCCTAAATCCCTGATTCAGTTCACGTAGTCATATAACTTAAACACATATGTTGAGGATTTGAAGGAAAATTAAAGGTGATGATGATGTATATCGTGATTTAGAGTGGCCATTTATCAGGGTTGCAGAGCTCGGAAATTAGTTAGAGGTAACAGTACAATTGCAATGTGAATAGCTACCAGAAAAACAAGACCCGTTTTCGGGTAGCCAAATATTGATGTTTAAAAGATTCAAGTCGTTCCTTGTTAATATGTTCGGCGCATCAAGGGCGGATCCAGCCGGCCGTTTTTTTTTTGGGGGGGGGGGCAACAGTTTGAGTGGATCTTGCCTAGGTATCCTCATTTAGAAAATCTCCCGGATTTGGGCCACTTTATTTTGCAACCCACAGGATTC
>JAXIVJ010018219.1:0-23931 GCA_036785665.1 Chirona hameri | reverse complement strand
ATAATCAACGACTTTCCAAGAATCTGGCGCATACGCAAGGTTGTCTTTTTAGCATTTGCTAGGCGTAGCGTTATCAACTGAGCTAATATTATAATGACGTAATACTTGCACTATGTGTGGAACTGGTCTGTAGAAAGCCGCTGGCGGATATGTAATAATTAGGCTGTGTCTGCTTCTTTAACCCCGCGCGGCGCTGGGGTCTCCATCCGAACGCCCCGGTACTGGGGGTAAATTTTACCCCCCTCGTATCTTCCGAACCAATAACCGCAGCGAGACGTGCAAGGCGGCGATCGAAAGCTCTCAGTGAGAAGAATCTAACGCGTACCCGAAATTCTTAAAATAAGGTCACATGTCAGGTCACGTTCAGGTCAAGTGTCAAAAATTTAAGTATTTGGGTTTTTGGGCTATACTTTCCATCCAAAGCCTTATATTGCAACTATTATCTCACAAAGTGCTTCCAACTGTATAATGCATCTCCTGCATAAGTAAAAGTGAAATTTTAAGCAAAGGTCAGGTCACAAAAGGTCACAGGTCTACGAAAGCCATGCGACACATGTTGTATGGGTTATTTTACACGTATAATTCGATAGAAGCAGCCATTTGCACAGCCTGACCCCATATAATGGTCCTCAGGTCAAGGTCAGGTCATAATAAGGGGCAATATTTGAAATTAATTAATCTAAATAAATATTGCATGTTTATAGACTAGTTTTGTCTTAGAAATACAGTGGTGGCATGTATTTGTGTGTATCTGGTCAGTAAAAGCCAAAAAAAAACGCAAATTCAAAAAATGACGTCATGAGTTACTTATACTTCGAGAGCTGTCAAAAATAAAAGATATTGCTTTAAAATTTGGTTGCAGCATCGTTCATCACTCGGTTCTCTATCATTTCTTCCGTTTTTGAAAAATATTTTTTAAAACTTTTGTGGAAATTCTTTCAAATCATGTTTTTTTCATATTTTGGGGTCAAAAACCCAAAATGTTGAAATTCCGAAATAGACATTTTAAATACAATGTATTATCTGTCTTTTGACGCCTTTTATTTTCGAGTTGCAATAACATGCTAAGCTCTACGATTTTGCAAACATTTAACTTTTTTTCACCAAAAATTACATGACATGACGTCACTAAAACGTCATTATCTCCCCAAAATTTTCACGAATTTCAGCAAAATTTTGGCAGAAGACGTAGAATTGATGCACCATAAGGTACCATAAGTGTCACTGTGATATATTTCACAGTTTTAAGGTAATTGAGAAAATCTGGGAGGGGGAGGTAAAAGTTACCCCCCCAGCGCCGCGCAGGTTAACATTGCGCAAAAACCATCGTCAGCACGGAACATTGCTCATTAAGCCGTTGCTTATACTATACTTCGGCTTGTATGCATTTATTTAACACGGACACTGTTAGACTTACAGGGCTCTTACTGATAATCTCCTGTTATGATATGACGAGGAGCAAGGAAAGAACTTGTTGAACGTCCTCATTTCGAAAATTGGCTAGTGAACTTGTTTTACAGTGCATGTGGCCGGGCTTGATGCTGGTCCCAGCTCATGCATGAGCGGTGGCGGTGCGGGACCGGTTCCTGTTTTTGGGGAAATGTTTGCATCTCTACTTTCAGTACCTGCTTTCACATCAAGCACTGCTCACTAAACGGCTAAACGTTTTAGCAATGATAAGGGCAAAATGTCAATGCCTTTTGCCATGTTCGCACATACCCCTATTCTGAACTCCAGACGAAAAACTTTAACATTTCATTCCAACTGGCCATTTGTGCGGGTTGTGGGCCATTTGATATTCAGCAGCAGGAGAAACAAGTTGGGGAGGGGACACTAATACTTTTTTTCTTCTGTTGAGCAATAAGTTCCATGAATAGAGGCATTTCGTCACGATTCGTCACAAATAGTCCACCTGAAGATAATTCGAATATACACACTTCAGGTATCGATATATCTAAGTATGCACCTTCAAATGGTTACGCAAACTTGTACGGTTGGTCCGTACAAGTTTTTGGAGGTTTCCCCAGCTTGTACATTCCCTGTCCGTACTGTCCGTGGTGGTGGCGACGCCCATGAGAAACATCACAGGTGACCGATCCATACCATCCCATTATTGTGTAGGTACTAGCTGTTAGGCCTGTCATTTTTTTCACACAAAAACGTGACCTAGAATGTAGTCTGCTCAACGAGAATGCACATTCCGCAGGTGGCTTGGCTCGCTGAGCAGTGGAACAAAGTATGGCGTGCGAACGAGCTGCTGCGCCGCCCTCTAATGAAATGGCCTCAGCTCTGAGGTGCTGACCACGTCACATATCCGCTAAGTTATTCGTTTCATTCGGGTGGCCTGTACAGAGCCTTTTAGTCCGTCTGGATCCGGTGTAGTGCCATTGCATGTGGCCATACGACCCATGAGTCACATTCAGTCCCACAGCCGACTTCCGCCGTGCCCCGTGAAGAGACGGCGTTAGTGGGCGGGTGATCCGGCCGTGCCCCCGTAAAGAGACGGCGTTAGTGGGAGGGTGATCCGGCCGAGCCCCCGTAAAGAGACGGCGTTAGTGGGCGGGTGATCCGGCCGTGCCCCCGTAAAGAGACGGCGTTAGTGGGCGGGTGATCCGGCCGTGCCCCCGTAAAGAGACGGCGTTAGTGGGCGGGTGATCCGGCCGTGCCCCCCGTAAAGAGACGGCGTTAGTGGGCGGGTGATCCGGCCGTGCCCCCGTAAAGAGACGGCGTTAGTGGGCGGGTGATCCGGCCGTGCCTCCCGTAAAGAGACGGCGTTAGTGGGCGGGTGATCCGGCCGTGCCCCCCGTAAAGAGACGGCGTTAGTGGGCGGGTGATCCGGCCGTGCCCCCCGTAAAGAGACGGCGTTAGTGGGCGGGTGATCCGGCCGTGCCCCCGTAAAGAGACGGCGTTAGTGGGCGGGTGATCCGGCCGTGCCCCTGTAAAGAGACGGCGTTAGTGGGCCGGTGATCCGGCCGTGCCGCCCGTAAAGAGACGGCGTTAGTGGGCGGGTGATCCGGCCGTGCCCCCGTAAAGAGACGGCGTTAGTGGGCGGGTGATCCGGCCGTGCCCCGTGAAGAGACGGCGTTAGTGGGCGGGTGATCCGGCCGTGCCCCCGTAAAGAGACGGCGTTAGTGGGCGGGTGATCCGGCCGTGCCCCCGTAAAGAGACGGCGTTAGTGGGCGGGTGATCCGGCCGTGCCCCGTGAAGAGACGCGTTAGTGGGCGGGTGATCCGGCCGTGCCCCCGTAAAGAGACGGCATTAGTGGGCGGGTGATCCGGCCGTTCCCCGTGAAGAGACGGCGTTAGTGGGGCGGGTGATCCGGCCGTTCCCCGTGAAGAGACGGCGTTAGTGGGCGGGTGATCCGGCCGTGCCCCCGTAAAGAGACGGCGTTAGTGGGCGGGTGATCCGGCCGTGCCCCGTGAAGAGACGGCGTTAGTGGGCGGGTGATCCGGCCGTGCCCCCGTAAAGAGACGGCGTTAGTGGGCGGGTGATCCGGCCGTGCCCCCGTGAAGAGACGGAGTTAGTGGGCGGGTGATCCGGCCGTGCCCCGTGAAGAGACGGCGTTAGTGGGCGGGTGATCCGGCCGTGCCCCCGTAAAGAGACGGCGTTAGTGGGCGGGTGATCCGGCCGTGCCCCCGTAAAGAGACGGCGTTAGTGGGCGGGTGATCCGGCCGTGCCCCCGTAAAGAGACGGCGTTAGTGGGCGGGTGATCCGGCCGTGCCCCCGTAAAGAGACGGCGTTAGTGGGCGGGTGATCCGGCCGTGCCCCGTGAAGAGACGGCGTTAGTGGGCGGGTGATCCGGCCGTGCCCCCGTAAAGAGACGGCGTTAGTGGGCGGGTGATCCGGCCGTGCCCCCGTAAAGAGACGGCGTTAGTGGGCGGGTGATCCGGCCGTGCCCCTGTAAAGAGACGGCGTTAGTGGGCGGGTGATCCGGCCGTTCCCCTGTAAAGAGACGGCGTTAGTGGGCGGGTGATCCGGCCGTGCCACTGTAAAGAGACGGAGTTAGTGGGCGGGTGATCCGGCCGTTCCCCGTGAAGAGACGGCGTTAGTGGGCGGGTGATCCGGCCGTTCCCCGTGAAGAGACGGCGTTAGTGGGCGGGTGATCCGGCCGTGCCCCCCGTAAAGAGACGGCGTTAGTGGGAGGGTGATCCGGCCGTGCCCCCGTAAAGAGACGGCGTTAGTGGGCGGGTGATCCGGCCGTGCCCCCGTAAAGAGACGGCGTTAGTGGGCGGGTGATCCGGCCGTGCCCCTGTAAAGAGACGGCGTTAGTGGGCGGGTGATCCGGCCGTGTCCCTGTAAAGAGACGGCGTTAGTGGGCGGGTGATCCGGCCGTTCCCCGTGAAGAGACGGCATTAGTGGGCGGGTGATCCGGCCGTGCCTCCGTGAAGAGACGGCGTTAGTGGGCGGGTGATCCGGCCGTTCCCCGTGAAGAGACGGCGTTAGTGGGCGGGTGATCCGGCCGTGCCCCCGTGAAGAGACGGCGTTAGTGGGCGGGTGATCCGGCCGTGCCCCCCGTGAAGAGACGGCGTTAGTGGGCGGGTGATCCGGCCGTTCCCCGTGAAGAGACGGCGTTAGTGGGCGGGTGATCCGGCCGTGCCCCCGTGAAGAGACGGCGTTAGTGGGCGGGTGATCCGGCCGTGCCCCGTGAAGAGACGGCGTTAGTGGGCGGGTGATCCGGCCGTGCCCCCCGTAAAGAGACGGCGTTAGTGGGAGGGTGATCCGGCCGTGCCCCCGTAAAGAGACGGCGTTAGTGGGCGGGTGATCCGGCCGTGCCCCCGTAAAGAGACGGCGTTAGTGGGCGGGTGATCCGGCCGTGCCCCTGTAAAGAGACGCCGTTAGTGGGCGGGTGATCCGGCCGTGCCCCTGTAAAAAGACGGCGTTAGTGGGCGGGTGATCCGGCCGTTCCCCGTGAAGAGACGGCATTAGTGGGCGGGTGATCCGGCCGTGCCTCCGTGAAGAGACGGCGTTAGTGGGCGGGTGATCCGGCCGTTCCCCGTGAAGAGACGGCGTTAGTGGGCGGGTGATCCGGCCGTGCCCCCGTGAAGAGACGGCGTTAGTGGGCGGGTGATCCGGCCGTGCCCCCGTAAAGAGACGGCGTTAGTGGGCGGGTGATCCGGCCGTGCCCCCGTGAAGAGACGGCGTTAGTGGGCGGGTGATCCGGCCGTGCCTCCGTGAAGAGACGGCGTTAGTGGGCGGGTGATCCGGCCGTGCCCCCCGTAAAGAGACGGCGTTAGTGGGCGGGTGATCCGGCCGTGCCCCCGTGAAGAGACGGCGTTAGTGGGCGGGTGATCCGGCCGTGCCCCCGTGAAGAGACGGCGTTAGTGGGCGGGTGATCCGGCCGTGCCCCGTGAAGAGACGGCGTTAGTGGGCGGGTGATCCGGCCGTGCCCCCGTAAAGAGACGGCGTTAGTGGGCGGGTGATCCGGCCGTGCCCCCGTAAAGAGACGGCGTTAGTGGGCGGGTGATCCGGCCGTGCCCCCGTGAAGAGACGGCGTTAGTGGGCGGGTGATCCGGCCGTGCCCTGTGAAGAGACGGCGTTAGTGGGCGGGTGATCCGGCCGTGCCCCCGTAAAGAGACGGCGTTAGTGGGCGGGTGATCCGGCCGTGCCCCCGTAAAGAGACGACGTTAGTGGGCGGGTGATCCGGCCGTGCCCCCGTAAAGAGACGGCGTTAGTGGGCGGGTGATCCGGCCGTGCCCCCGTGAAGAGACGGCGTTAGTGGGCGGGTGATCCGGCCGTGCCCCGTGAAGAGACGGCGTTAGTGGGCGGGTGATCCGGCCGTGCCCCCGTAAAGAGACGGCGTTAGTGGGCGGGTGATCCGGCCGTGCCCCCGTAAAGAGACGGCGTTAGTGGGCGGGTGATCCGGCCGTGCCCCCGTGAAGAGACGGCATTAGTGGGCGGGTGATCCGGCCGTGCCCCGTAAAGAGACGGCGTTAGTGGGCGGGTGATCCGGCCGTGCCCCCGTAAAGAGACGGCGTTAGTGGGCGGGTGATCCGGCCGTGCCCCCGTAAAGAGACGGCGTTAGTGGGCGGGTGATCCGGCCGTTCCCCGTGAAGAGACGGCGTTAGTGGGCGGGTGATCCGGCCGTGCCCCGTAAAGAGACGGCGTTAGTGGGCGGGTGATCCGGCCGTGCCCCCGTAAAGAGACGGCGTTAGTGGGCGGGTGATCCGGCCGTGCCCCCGTAAAGAGACGGCGTTAGTGGGCGGGTGATCCGGCCGTGCCCCCGTAAAGAGACGGCGTTAGTGGGCGGGTGATCCGGCCGTTCCCCGTGAAGAGACGGCGTTAGTGGGCGGGTGATCCGGCCGTGCCCCCGTAAAGAGACGGCGTTAGTGGGCGGGTGATCCGGCCGTGCCCCCGTAAAGAGACGGCGTTAGTGGGCGGGTGATCCGGCCGTGCCCCCGTGAAGAGACGGCGTTAGTGGGCGGGTGATCCGGCCGTGCCCCCGTAAAGAGACGGCATTAGTGGGCGGGTGATCCGGCCGTGCCCCCGTAAAGAGACGGCGTTAGTGGGCGGGTGATCCGGCCGTTCCCCGTGAAGAGACGGCGTTAGTGGGCGGGTGATCCGGCCGTGCCCCCGTAAAGAGACGGCGTTAGTGGGCGGGTGATCCGGCCGTGCCCCCGTGAAGAGACGGCGTTAGTGGGCGGGTGATCCGGCCGTGCCCCCGTGAAGAGACGGCGTTAGTGGGCGGGTGATCCGGCCGTGCCCCGTGAAGAGACGGCGTTAGTGGGCGGGTGATCCGGCCGTGCCCCCGTAAAGAGACGGCGTTAGTGGGCGGGTGATCCGGCCGTGCCCCGTGAAGAGACGGCGTTAGTGGGCGGGTGATCCGGCCGTGCCCCGTGAAGAGACGGCGTTAGTGGGCGGGTGATCCGGCCGTGCCCCCGTAAAGAGACGGCGTTAGTGGGCGGGTGATCCGGCCGTGCCCCCGTAAAGAGACGGCGTTAGTGGGCGGGTGATCCGGCCGTGCCCCCGTAAAGAGACGGCGTTAGTGGGCAGGTGATCCGGCCGTGCCTCCGTGAAGAGACGGCGTTAGTGGGCGGGTGATCCGGCCGTGCCCCCGTAAAGAGACGGCGTTAGTGGGCGGGTGATCCGGCCGTTCCCCGTGAAGAGACGGCGTTAGTGGGCGGGTCATCCGGCCGTGCCCCCGTAAAGAGACGGCGTTAGTGGGCGGGTGATCCGGCCGTGCCCCCGTAAAGAGACGGCGTTAGTGGGCGGGTGATCCGGCCGTGCCCCCCATAAAGAGACGGCGTTAGTGGGCGGGTGATCCGGCCGTGCCCCCGTAAAGAGACGGCGTTAGTGGGCGGGTGATCCGGCCGTGCCCCGTAAAGAGACGGCGTTAGTGGGCGGGTGATCCGGCCGTGCCCCCGTAAAGAGACGGCGTTAGTGGGCGGGTGATCCGGCCGTGCCCCGTGAAGAGACGGCGTTAGTGGGCGGGTGATCCGGCCGTGCCCCCCGTGAAGAGACGGCGTTAGTGGGCGGGTGATCCGGCCGTGCCCCCGTGAAGAGACGGCGTTAGTGGGCGGGTGATCCGGCCGTGCCCCCGTAAAGAGACGGCGTTAGTGGGCGGGTGATCCGGCCGTGCCCCGTGAAGAGACGGCGTTAGTGGGCGGGTGATCCGGCCGTGCCCCCGTAAAGAGACGGCGTTAGTGGGCGGGTGATCCGGCCGTTCCCCGTGAAGAGACGGCGTTAGTGGGCGGGTGATCCGGCCGTGCCCCTGTAAAGAGACGGCGTTAGTGGGCGGGTGATCCGGCCGTGCCCCCGTAAAGAGACGGCGTTAGTGGGCGGGTGATCCGGCCGTGCCCCCGTAAAGAGACGGCGTTAGTGGGCGGGTGATCCGGCCGTTCCCCGTGAAGAGACGGCGTTAGTGGGCGGGTGATCCAGCCGTGCCCCTGTAAAGAGACGGCGTTAGTGGGCGGGTGATCCGGCCGTGCCCCGTGAAGAGACGGCGTTAGTGGGCGGGTGATCCAGCCGTGCCCCCGTAAAGAGACGGCGTTAGTGGGCGGGTGATCCGGCCGTGCCCCGTGAAGAGACGGCGTTAGTGGGCGGGTGATCCGGCCGTGCCCCCGTAAAGAGACGGCGTTAGTGGGCGGGTGATCCGGCCGTTCCCCGTAAAGAGACGGCATTAGTGGGCGGGTGATCCGGCCGTTCCCCGTAAAGAGACGGCATTAGTGGGCGGGTGATCCGGCCGTGCCCCCGTAAAGAGACGGCGTTAGTGGGCGGGTGATCCGGCCGTGCCCCCGTAAAGAGACGGCGTTAGTGGGCGGATGATCCGGCCGTGCCCCTGTAAAGAGACGGCGTTAGTGGGCGGGTGATCCGGCCGTGCCCCCGTAAAGAGACGGCGTTAGTGGGCGGGTGATCCGGCCGTGCCCCCGTAAAGAGACGGCGTTAGTGGGCGGGTGATCCGGCCGTGCCCCTGTAAAGAGACGGCGTTAGTGGGCGGGTGATCCGGCCGTGCCCCCGTAAAGAGACGGCGTTAGTGGGCGGGTGATCCGGCCGTGCCCCCGTAAAGAGACGGCGTTAGTGGGCGGGTGATCCGGCCGTGCCCCTGTAAAGAGACGGCGTTAGTGGGCGGGTGATCCGGCCGTGCCCCCGTAAAGAGACGGCGTTAGTGGGCGGGTGATCCGGCCGTGCCTCCGTGAAGAGACGGCGTTAGTGGGCGGGTGATCCGGCCGTGCCCCCGTAAAGAGACGGCGTTAGTGGGCGGGTGATCCGGCCGTGCCCCCGTAAAGAGACGGCGTTAGTGGGCGGGTGATCCGGCCGTGTCCCGTGAAGAGACGGCGTTAGTGGGCGGGTGATCCGGCCGTTCCCCGTGAAGAGACGGCGTTAGTGGGCGGGTGATCCGGCCGTGCCTCCCGTAAAGAGACGGCGTTAGTGGGCGGGTGATCCGGCCGTGTCCCGTGAAGAGACGGCGTTAGTGGGCGGGTGATCCGGCCGTGCCCCCGTAAAGAGACGGCGTTAGTGGGCGGGTGATCCGGCCGTGCCCCGTGAAGAGACGGCGTTAGTGGGCGGGTGATCCGGCCGTGCCCCCGTAAAGAGACGGCGTTAGTGGGCGGGTGATCCGGCCGTGCCCCAGTAAAGAGACGGCGTTAGTGGGCGGGTGATCCGGCCGTGCCCCCGTAAAGAGACGGCGTTAGTGGGCGGGTGATCCGGCCGTGCCCCCGTAAAGAGACGGCGTTAGTGGGCGGGTGATCCAGCCGTGCCCCCGTAAAGAGACGGCGTTAGTGGGCGGGTGATCCGGCCGTGCCCCGTGAAGAGACGGCGTTAGTGGGCGGGTGATCCGGCCGTGCCCCCGTAAAGAGACGGCGTTAGTGGGCGGGTGATCCGGCCGTGTCCCGTGAAGAGACGGCGTTAGTGGGCGGGTGATCCGGCCGTTCCCCGTGAAGAGACGGCGTTAGTGGGCGGGTGATCCGGCCGTGCCTCCCGTAAAGAGACGGCGTTAGTGGGCGGGTGATCCGGCCGTGTCCCGTGAAGAGACGGCGTTAGTGGGCGGGTGATCCGGCCGTGCCCCCGTAAAGAGACGGCGTTAGTGGGCGGGTGATCCGGCCGTGCCCCGTGAAGAGACGGCGTTAGTGGGCGGGTGATCCGGCCGTGCCCCCGTAAAGAGACGGCGTTAGTGGGCGGGTGATCCGGCCGTGCCCCCGTAAAGAGACGGCGTTAGTGGGCGGGTGATCCGGCCGTGCCCCCGTAAAGAGACGGCGTTAGTGGGCGGGTGATCCGGCCGTGCCCCCGTAAAGAGACGGCGTTAGTGGGCGGGTGATCCGGCCGTGCCCCCGTAAAGAGACGGCGTTAGTGGGCGGGTGATCCGGCCGTGCCCCCGTAAAGAGACGGCGTTAGTGGGCGGGTGATCCGGCCGTGCCCCGTGAAGAGACGGCGTTAGTGGGCGGGTGATCCGGCCGTGCCCCGTGAAGAGACGGCGTTAGTGGGCGGGTGATCCGGCCGTGCCCCCGTAAAGAGACGGCGTTAGTGGGCGGGTGATCCGGCCGTTCCCCGTAAAGAGACGGCGTTAGTGGGCAGGTGATCCGGCCGTGCCCCCGTAAAGAGACGGCGTTAGTGGGCGGGTGATCCGGCCGTGCCCCTGTAAAGAGACGGCGTTAGTGGGCGGGTGATCCGGCCGTTCCCCGTAAAGAGACGGCGTTAGTGGGCGGTGATCCGGCCGTTCCCCGTGAAGAGACGGCGTTAGTGGGCGGGTGATCCGGCCGTTCCCCGTGAAGAGACGGCGTTAGTGGGCGGGTGATCCGGCCGTGCCCCCGTAAAGAGACGGCGTTAGTGGGCGGGTGATCCGGCCGTGCCCCGTAAAGAGACGGCGTTAGTGGGCGGGTGATCCGGCCGTTCCCCGTGAAGAGACGGCGTTAGTGGGCGGGTGATCCGGCCGTTCCCCGTGAAGAGACGGCGTTAGTGGGCGGGTGATCCGGCCGTGCCCCCGTAAAGAGACGGCGTTAGTGGGCCGGTGATCCGGCCGTGCCCCGTAAAGAGACGGCGTTAGTGGGCGGGTGATCCGGCCGTTCCCCGTGAAGAGACGGCGTTAGTGGGCGGGTGATCCGGCCGTTCCCCGTGAAGAGACGGCGTTAGTGGGCGGGTGATCCGGCCGTGCCCCCGTAAAGAGACGGCGTTAGTGGGCGGGTGATCCGGCCGTGCCCCGTAAAGAGACGGCGTTAGTGGGCGGGTGATCCGGCCGTTCCCCGTGAAGAGACGGCGTTAGTGGGCGGGTGATCCGGCCGTTCCCCGTGAAGAGACGGCGTTAGTGGGCGGGTGATCCGGCCGTTCCCCGTGAAGAGACGGCGTTAGTGGGCGGGTGATCCGGCCGTGCCCCCGTAAAGAGACGGCGTTAGTGGGCGGGTGATCCGGCCGTGCCCCGTAAAGAGACGGCGTTAGTGGGCGGGTGATCCGGCCGTTCCCCGTGAAGAGACGGCGTTAGTGGGCGGGTGATCCGGCCGTTCCCCGTGAAGAGACGGCGTTAGTGGGCGGGTGATCCGGCCGTGCCCCCGTAAAGAGACGGCGTTAGTGGGCCGGTGATCCGGCCGTTCCCCGTGAAGAGACGGCGTTAGTGGGCGGGTGATCCGGCCGTTCCCCGTGAAGAGACGGCGTTAGTGGGCGGGTGATCCGGGTTGTCGTCACGGATCACCAACCACATATGTTGCAATGAAATCCCGTCGCGTTTCCGGCTCTAAGTTTAACTAACGTAGCTTTATTGGCGACCATTTCTGAGTGCCATATATGTATACGTGGTCGGCTAACCACGTGTTGCTGAGTGCCATATATGTATACGTGGTCGGCTAACCACGTGTTTCTAAGTGCCATATATGTATACGTGGTCGGCTAACCTTGTGTTGCTGAGTGCCATATATGTATACGTGGTCGGCTAACCACGTGTTGCTGAGTGCCATATATGTATACGTGGTCGGCTAACCACGTGTTGCTGAGTGCCATATATGTATACGTGGTCGGCTAACCACGTGTTGCTGAGTGCCATATATGTATACGTGGTCGGCTAACCACGTGTTGCTGAGTGTCATATATGTATACGTGGTCGGCTAACCACGTGTTGCTGAGTGCCATATATGTATACGTGGTCGGCTAACCACGTGTTGCTGAGTGCCATATATGTATACGTGGTCGGCTAACCACGTGTTTCTAAGTGCCATATATGTTTACGTGGTCGGCTAACCACGTGTTGCTGAGTGCCATATATGTATACGTGGTCGGCTAACCACGTGTTACTGAGTGCCATATATGTATACGTGGTCGGCTAACCACGTGTTGCTGAGTGTCATATATGTATACGTGGTCGGCTAACCACGTGTTGCTGAGTGCCATATATGTATACGTGGTCGGCTAACCACGTGTTGCTGAGTGCCATATATGTATACGTGGTCGGCTAACCACGTGTTTCTAAGTGCCATATATGTATACGTGGTCGGCTAACCTTGTGTTGCTGAGTGCCATATATGTATACGTGGTCGGCTAACCACGTGTTGCTGAGTGCCATATATGTATACGTGGTCGGCTAACCACGTGTTGCTGAGTGCCATATATGTATACGTGGTCGGCTAACCACGTGTTGCTGAGTGCCATATATGTATACGTGGTCGGCTAACCACGTGTTTCTAAGTGCCATATATGTATACGTGGTCGGCTAACCACGTGTTGCTGAGTGCCATATATGTATACGTGGTCGGCTAACCACGTGTTGCTGAGTGCCATATATGTATACGTGGTCGGCTAACCACGTGTTGCTGAGTGCCATATATGTATACGTGGTCGGCTAACCACGTGTTGCTGAGTGCCATATATGTATACGTGGTCGGCTAACCACGTATTGCTGAGTGCCATATATGTATACGTGGTCGGCTAACCACGTGTTGCTGAGTGCCATATATGTATACGTGGTCGGCTAACCACGTGTTACTGAGTGCCATACATGTATACGTGGTCGGCTAACCGCGTGTTGCTGAGTGCCATATATGTATACGTGGTCGGCTAACCACGTGTTACTGAGTGCCATATATGTATACGTGGTCGGCTAACCACGTGTTGCTGAGTGCCATATATGTATACGTGGTCGGCTAACCACGTGTTCCTGAGTGCCATATATGTATACGTGGTCGGCTAACCACGTGTTGCTGAGTGCCATATATGTATACGTGATCGGCTAACCACGTGTTGCTGAGTGCCATATATGTATACGTGGTCGGCTAACCACGTGTTGCTGAGTGCCATATATGTTTACGTGGTCGGCTAACCACGTGTTGCTGAGTGCCATATATGTATACGTGGTCGGCTAACCACGTGTTGCTGAGTGCCATATATGTATACGTGGTCGGCTAACCACGTGTTGCTGAGTGCCATATATGTATACGTGGTCGGCTAACCACGTGTTGCTGAGTGCCATATATGTTTACGTGGTCGGCTAACCACGTGTTGCTGAGTGCCATATATGTATACGTGGTCGGCTAACCACGTGTTACTGAGTGCCATATATGTATACGTGGTCGGCTAACCACGTGTTCTTGAGTGCCATATATGTATACGTGGTCGGCTAACCACGTGTTACTGAGTGCCATACATGTATACGTGGTCGGCTAACCACGTGTTGCTGAGTGCCATATATGTATACGTGGTCGGCTAACCACGTGTTACTGAGTGCCATATATGTATACGTGGTCGGCTAACCACGTGTTGCTGAGTGCCATATATGTATACGTGGTTGGCTAACCACGTGTTCCTGAGTGCCATATATGTATACGTGGTCGGCTAACCACGTGTTCCTGAGTGCCATATATGTATACGTGGTCGGCTAACCACGTGTTACTGAGTGCCATACATGTATACGTGGTCGGCTAACCAGGTGTTGCTGAGTGCCATACATGTATACGTGGTCGGCTAACCACGTGTTGCTGAGTGCCATATATGTTTACGTGGTCGGCTAACCACGTGTTACTGAGTGCCATACATGTATACGTGGTCGGCTAACCACGTGTTACTGAGTGCCATATATGTATACGTGGTCGGCTAACCACGTGTTGCTGAGTGCCATATATGTATACGTGGTCGGCTAACCTTGTGTTGCTGAGTGCCATATATGTATACGTGGTCGGCTAACCACGTGTTGCTGAGTGCCATATATGTATACGTGGTCGGCTAACCACGTGTTGCTGAGTGCCATATATGTATACGTGGTCGGCTAACCACGTGTTGCTGAGTGCCATATATGTATACGTGGTCGGCTAACCACGTGTTCCTGAGTGCCATATATGTATACGTGGTCGGCTAACCACGTGTTGCTGAGTGCCATATATGTATACGTGGTCGGCTAACCACGTGTTGCTGAGTGCCATATATGTATACGTAGTCGGCTAACCGCGTGTTCCTGAGTGCCATATATGTATACGTGGTCGGCTAACCACGTGTTACTGAGTGCCATACATGTATACGTGGTCGGCTAACCACGTGTTCCTGAGTGCCATACATGTATACGTGGTCGGCTAACCACGTGTTGCTGAGTGCCATATATGTTTACGTGGTCGGCTAACCACGTGTTCCTGAGTGCCATATATGTATACGTGGTCGGCTAGCCACGTGTTGCTGAGTGCCATATATGTATACGTGGTCGGCTAACCACGTGTTGCTGAGTGCCATATATGTATACGTGGTCGGCTAACCACGTGTTGCTGAGTGCCATATATGTATACGTGGTCGGCTAACCACGTGTTGCTGAGTGCCATACATGTATACGTGGTCGGCTAACCACGTGTTCCTGAGTGCCATACATGTATACGTGGTCGGCTAACCGCGTGTTCCTGAGTGCCATATATGTATACGTGGTCGGCTAACCACGTGTTGCTGAGTGCCGTATATGTTTACGTGGTCGGCTAACCACGTGTTACTGAGTGCCATACATGTATACGTGGTCGGCTAACCACGTGTTGCTGAGTGCCATATATGTATACGTGGTCGGCTAACCACGTGTTCCTGAGTGCCATACATGTATACGTGGTCGGCTAACCACGTGTTGCTGAGTGCCATATATGTATACGTGGTCGGCTAACCACGTGTTGCTGAGTGCCATATATGTTTACGTGGTCGGCTAACCACGTGTTGCTGAGTGCCATACATGTATACGTGGTCGGCTAACCACGTGTTACTGAGTGCCATACATGTATACGTGGTCGGCTAACCACGTGTTGCTGAGTGCCATATATGTTTACGTGGTCGGCTAACCACGTGTTGCTGAGTGCCATATATGTATACGTGGTCGGCTAACCACGTGTTGCTGAGTGCCATATATGTATACGTGGTCGGCTAACCACGTGTTGCTGAGTGCCATATATGTATACGTGGTCGGCTAACCACGTGTTGCTGAGTGCCATATATGTTTACGTGGTCGGCTAACCACGTGTTGCTGAGTGCCATATATGTATACGTGGTCGGCTAACCACGTGTTACTGAGTGCCATATATGTATACGTGGTCGGCTAACCACGTGTTCTTGAGTGCCATATATGTATACGTGGTCGGCTAACCACGTGTTACTGAGTGCCATACATGTATACGTGGTCGGCTAACCACGTGTTGCTGAGTGCCATATATGTATACGTGGTCGGCTAACCACGTGTTACTGAGTGCCATATATGTATACGTGGTCGGCTAACCACGTGTTGCTGAGTGCCATATATGTATACGTGGTTGGCTAACCACGTGTTCCTGAGTGCCATATATGTATACGTGGTCGGCTAACCACGTGTTCCTGAGTGCCATATATGTATACGTGGTCGGCTAACCACGTGTTACTGAGTGCCATACATGTATACGTGGTCGGCTAACCAGGTGTTGCTGAGTGCCATACATGTATACGTGGTCGGCTAACCACGTGTTGCTGAGTGCCATATATGTTTACGTGGTCGGCTAACCACGTGTTACTGAGTGCCATACATGTATACGTGGTCGGCTAACCACGTGTTACTGAGTGCCATATATGTATACGTGGTCGGCTAACCACGTGTTGCTGAGTGCCATATATGTATACGTGGTCGGCTAACCTTGTGTTGCTGAGTGCCATATATGTATACGTGGTCGGCTAACCACGTGTTGCTGAGTGCCATATATGTATACGTGGTCGGCTAACCACGTGTTGCTGAGTGCCATATATGTATACGTGGTCGGCTAACCACGTGTTGCTGAGTGCCATATATGTATACGTGGTCGGCTAACCACGTGTTCCTGAGTGCCATATATGTATACGTGGTCGGCTAACCACGTGTTGCTGAGTGCCATATATGTATACGTGGTCGGCTAACCACGTGTTGCTGAGTGCCATATATGTATACGTAGTCGGCTAACCGCGTGTTCCTGAGTGCCATATATGTATACGTGGTCGGCTAACCACGTGTTACTGAGTGCCATACATGTATACGTGGTCGGCTAACCACGTGTTCCTGAGTGCCATACATGTATACGTGGTCGGCTAACCACGTGTTGCTGAGTGCCATATATGTTTACGTGGTCGGCTAACCACGTGTTCCTGAGTGCCATATATGTATACGTGGTCGGCTAGCCACGTGTTGCTGAGTGCCATATATGTATACGTGGTCGGCTAACCACGTGTTGCTGAGTGCCATATATGTATACGTGGTCGGCTAACCACGTGTTGCTGAGTGCCATATATGTATACGTGGTCGGCTAACCACGTGTTGCTGAGTGCCATACATGTATACGTGGTCGGCTAACCACGTGTTCCTGAGTGCCATACATGTATACGTGGTCGGCTAACCGCGTGTTCCTGAGTGCCATATATGTATACGTGGTCGGCTAACCACGTGTTGCTGAGTGCCGTATATGTTTACGTGGTCGGCTAACCACGTGTTACTGAGTGCCATACATGTATACGTGGTCGGCTAACCACGTGTTGCTGAGTGCCATATATGTATACGTGGTCGGCTAACCACGTGTTCCTGAGTGCCATACATGTATACGTGGTCGGCTAACCACGTGTTGCTGAGTGCCATATATGTATACGTGGTCGGCTAACCACGTGTTGCTGAGTGCCATATATGTTTACGTGGTCGGCTAACCACGTGTTGCTGAGTGCCATACATGTATACGTGGTCGGCTAACCACGTGTTACTGAGTGCCATACATGTATACGTGGTCGGCTAACCACGTGTTCCTGAGTGCCATACATGTATACGTGGTCGGCTAACCACGTGTTGCTGAGTGCCATATATGCATACGTGGTCGGCTAACCACGTGTTGCTGAGTGCCATACATGTATATGTGGTCGGCTAACCACGTGTTGCTGAGTGCCATATAGTATACGTGGTCGGCTAACCAAGTGTTCCTGAGTGCCATATATGTATACGTGGTCGGCTAACCACGTGTTGCCAGCAACTGTAACAGGCCTCTAGTGCAAGAATCATATATTTTTTTTTTTAAACTCCGACTGTTTTTTGTTTGTCTATTCACAAACTTCTTATATATACCTAATCTTAAATGTATAAAACACGTAATAAGTTGCCCGAAATCCGCGAAGATTTCTATAAAAAAAAAACGGGTGGGGGCCCGCATACCAGGGGGCCCGCTCTTAGGGCTCTGACCCCCCCCCCCCCCCCCCCCAGGAAATGGAATCCTGCGTGCGCCACTGGGTCAGGTCACCAGACCAGAGGCCTTTGGCATAAAACTTACGATATACGTCGCCCGAGTAAATTTGAGAAAATAAAAGAAAGAGCAGATTCTACGAAACTTCGTAATTTGTGTTTCACGAACCTTCTATTTCCTTTCTTAAAATGTGCCGGATCCTAGGGTATGACGTCATATTCAGAAAAAAGTAGTGTCAAATAGCTACGCTACAGCCCATCCAAACTATTTACAGTATGGTTACACAACAGTTGGGCATACATATAATAAGAAATACTTTGTAATTCGCCCGAACCCAATATTATCACCATCTGCATTGATATTAGGATGTCTTAGAAAATTATGTTCATCCGTCTCCCAGGCAGCTGATGTGTGCTGCCACCTATGTCCGAATACGCTGACTGCTGCTGCTACTAGATGGCAGCACACTGGACTAACAACAAGACTCAGCAATAGATGGCGTTGGGGGGGGGACTTGGGCAAAGCAGGCCGGCCGGCGACAATGGCATACTGGTGGGGACGCTGTAATTGAGGTGTGGTTGTATATGATCGGTGCTGTGACTTCGAAATAGTTAGTTAATGAGTTATGAGACTACGCCTACAATTTATGATTATGAGTCCACGCCTACAATTAGGGATGCACATTTCAGGACCACGGAGCCGGCGCCGAGCCCAAACTCAGGCCCAGCGAGCCTGAAGCTGTGTCTGAACTCAGGCTTGCCGGTCTCATGCCGGGCTCAGCACAAGTTCGGGGGTTAACATACTGTTTAATGTATAATAAAGTTAAGACATTCACTCCCCCATCCCAAACTCGACAAGGACGGCAATACAAATTATCCCCCCTCAAAATTCGCTGCAACTGGCGATGAAAAATGGGTACTGTCAGCGAAAAATAACTTCTTGCGAAAGAAAAAAATCTTGTTTTTGCCTCGTTCGTGTTTCCTCTATTTAGTAACATTTTGGTAGCAGTAGGGATAGGGAAAGTGGCGCGTCTGACGCTCTTTTGGAGTGATTCACAACCAACGTAAGTTATAATTATACACGCAGCGCGCGTCGCAGCCTTTGGTCTCCTGCTGCCTGCTGGATGGCAGAGGAGCGCAGGAGTGAATAGCCTTGTATAGGTACCTATGTTGTATGGAAACACTGGCAGATCCATTGGGGCGGCAGGGGCCAAAGCCTCCCCCACATTGCAAGCTCGACAGGGGCGGCAATAGAAATTAGTCCCACCCCAAAAACCGATGAAACTGGCAATTCAAATGGGTTGTTATAGAACGAAGCGATCATTGCCCCGGCCGGGCGGCCGCCGGGCGTTCCGTGGCCCATTGGGAATTTGGCTGAAAATATCACTCAATTGCGTCTGACAGTAATTTAACCCTCGCCCTACGGGAGCTTTTTTCACCTTCGCCCTACGGGGGGGGGCTGACAAGCCCCCTGTTAACTTCCAAACCAAGCAACTTAGAGCAATGCGGTAAGAACCAGCATGTTGCCTGTCATGAGAGGAATCTAACAGTATCCGATGTTTAGGTTTCAGGTCAATGGGTCACCTTCCAGGTCAAGTGAATGACCTCGGATTTAACACGTCCAGAACAGCGATTTTGCTATTCAGAAAACCTCAAATTTAGAAATTGATAAATGTAAATAAAAAGGCATGTTCCTAAAGAAGTTTTGGCTCAGAAATACACAAAAGGTAACTATTTGTTCGTATCTTGTCTAAAAATGTCAAAAAATGTAAAATGTCAATGTCAATTACTCAGTAAAAAATGAAGATATTGCTTTGAAATTTGGTATGGATATTGCCCATATTCAGTTCTCTCACATATGTTCTGTTTTTTATATCTTAAATTTTTTGATTTTGTGGGGATTTTTTTAAAAAAGTTTTTTAACTTTAGGGGTCAAAAACCCAAAATTTTGCAAATTCGAGATTGCCATTTTAAAGAAAATGCCATTTTGTATCTTTGGTGAATTGCGTTTGCAATTTGCTTTAAAACTCTGTTTTCTACGATTTTTCAAATATTTCTCATTTTTGTACCAACATGACGTCATCAAAACAATATTATCTCCCAAACTACTGGACCAATTTCAATTAAAAAATTACGGCCTACGTATAATTGTTGTAAACTCAGCTACCAAAAATTTCAGCAAGATGCATTTCATGAGTCAAAAGTTATTCAAGAAAAACCGCAGGGGGGGCCTGTCAGGCACCCCCGTAGGCCGAGGGTTAAACATATCATAGTTGATCTTCACGCACATACGGATACATTAAAGGATTGGCTACAAGATTAGCTATATCATATTGTTTTGGCAGTTGTACTTAACGTGCCCAATTGCAGTAAAGATGCAGATGCACGGTAGTTTTAGCATTGTATTTCTCCCGAATTCGAGCAGTTGTCAAACTAATTGATTTAATCGGGATATTGGGCAGGAGTTTTCTTCATCTTCACGCAGTTCCCTATGTAAAAATGCATGTGGAATCAGATGGTGTCACTTATTTTGGTGTGGTGTTGCAACTTAGCGCGCCCAATTGCAAACTAATTTCACCTTTTTCCTTGCGGGCGGCCATAATTACGTTAACCCTCGCCTGGGTAGGGCAAAATCACTAGGTATTAGGGTAGGGGGTACGACCCCCCTTAGCGTTTCGCCCCTAATTGAGCTACAGCTTCGATTCAAAGACGAGCGTGTTACTTGTGACGAGAGGAAGCCGCTGCTATCCGATTTTAAGGTCTTGGGTCATTGGGTGACCTCCAAAATCATGTCAATGATCCAAATGTCATCAAAATTGAAAATGCGTATAAATTGAATTTTATCGAGCTATAATCGTGAATGAGCATATCATAATGCTTAATGGGTAACAAATTCGTAATCAGCGTCACAAAATGTCCTTAAAACTGACAAATTCCAAAAAGGTCATGTCAGGTCATCTGAGGTCAGTGACCTCGGTTGACCTGTAGAAGCGCATGACCCCAGTGGAACATATAAGTATGTAAAATGGATCCCAAATTTGAAATCAGCGACACAAAATGTCCTAGAAACCGCCAGAAGCCCAAAAAGTCATCTGAGGTCATCGAAGGTCAATGACCTCAGTTGACCTCTGAAACAGTCAATCGAGGTCACAATATCAGAGGAAACCACAACTATCACCTGGAAAAACCTGTGCATATGCTCCTGAACAACAAACACTCTAAAATGGCAGAAGTTACAAGCATCGATACTGCGGGACGCCAGTTGCGCCTGACATGACCTTGAAAAACAGGTCATAGGTCACGGGTCATGTGGGTTAGAAATTCAAAATTTTCAGGGTATGTGGGAAATTATTTATCAAACGTAAGGTACTGATAGTTGCATCGAAATCGGTTGGAAACTACGCGAGTTATTCCAGAAAAACCCAGGGGGTGGCATCCACCCCCTACCCGGGCGAGGGTTAACCTGGGGGGGGGGGGGGGAGGGGGAGCCAGGGATCTCGAAAACCGCTCAGTCGATTTCGATGGAACAAACACCATTCTCATGAAACGATCTTTCTTTTTCGACCTCTATTTTTTCTTCACAAATGGGGGGGCCAGGGGGAAAAATACGTCAATTTTTGGTGCTTTTTTTTAAAGGTCATTGCGGTCATGTGGCATCACCGATTGTCATGCAACAAACGTGTTTGAGCTTGAAATGTACAGGTCTTAAATATATTAAAAGACGAATACAAAAATTAAAATCGTAGGCATATTCAGCAGATGTAAATTGGGGGGATTTTGGGATAACAAATATGTGCTGTTCGTGCTTATTTAGGACGATATGAACATCATCTGGGGCATTCTTCGCTGTAATTTGTTTGGTGTAATATATTGCGCATAGGCGGATTCAAGTAAACAACGTGGGGGGGGGGGGGGGGGAGGAGGCACCATCCACGTCACGCTTTCTTTTAGCAGCTTGCTAATTTGAGGGTGGAGCAAACGCATGTTTTGAAGGTTCTTCGCTACGCCGCATAATCTTTTCACACACTTATGCTCATTTTAGAAAGGATGAATGCACTTTTCAAGCAATGGCGCCACTCAGGACGGCGTATGGGGCTAAAAACCACGGGGGGGGAGGGGGCAGAATCTGCACCCCTCAGGAAATAGGGTTAAGCAAATTTTGAATCACGAAGAAGGGAAAGGAGCTTGATCTCAATTGAAACGTGAACATAGCGTAACGTAATTTATCCCGCGCGAGGCGCTGGGAGGGGGTTAAATTTTACCCCCCCCCCCCGGATTTTCTCAATAACTTGACAACTTTTTAATATATCACAGTGAAACTTATGGTATCGTATGGTGCATCCATTCTACGTCTTCCGCCACAAAATTGTATTGAAATTCGTGACAAATTTTTGGGAGATAATGACGTTTTAGTGACGTCATGTCATGTCATTTTTGGTGATAAAAACGTGAAATGTTTGAACAATCGTAGAAAAAAGCGTGTTGGTGCAACTCGCCAATAAAAGACCTCAAAAGAAAGTAAATAACATGGTCTCTTTAGAATGGCTATCTCGGATATTCAATTTTTTTATCCCAAAAAATGAAGAAGAAAAAAACAGATTTTTTTTGGAAGAATTTCTCACAACAAAACAATATTATGAAGATTTTCAAAAAACCGGAAGACATATTAGGGAACTGAGTATGAACGATGCTGAAGCCAAATTTCAAAAGCAATATCTTTATTTTTGACTGACTTATAGCTCTCGAAGTATAAGCAACTCATGACGTCATTTTTTTTATTTGCGTTTTTTGTTTGCTTTTACTGACCAGATACATACAAATAAATGCCACCACTGTAACGTGCCCAATTGCAAACTACTTTAACCCCCTTTCCTTGCGGGCGGCCATAATTACGGAAATAGGAATACGGAATACGCCATAATTACGGGAAAAAAATAATATTTAACTAAGACAAAACTATTCTAGAAACATGCAATTTTTACTTAGATTAATCAATTTAAAATATTGACCTTATTGTGACCTGACCTTGACCTGAGGGCCATTAAATGTGGTCAGGGCTGTGAAAATGACTGCTTCTATCGAATCTATACGTGTAAAATAACCCATACAACATGTGTCGCATGGCTTTCGTAGACCTGTGACCTTTTGTGAACTGACCCTTGACCCTTGATCTTTGCTTACAATTTCACTTATACTTATTCAGCAGATGCATTATACATTTAGGAACACTTTGTGAGATAATAGTTGCAATATAAGGCTTTGGATGAAAAGTATAGCCCAAAAACCCAAATACTCAAGTTTTGACACTTGACCTGACCCGTGACCTGACATGTGACCTTATTTTAAGAGTTCCGGGTATGCGTTAGATTCTTCTCACTCAGAGCTTTCGATCGCCGCCTTGCGCGTCTCGCTGCGGTTATTGGTTCGGAAGATACGATGGGGGGGGGGGGAATTCCCCCCCCCCCCAGCACCGGGCGTTCGGATGGAGACCCCAGCGCCCGCGCGGGTTATGCACGATTCTTAACATTTCTTGATTCTTGTACCGCATTCATCATAGACGGCTGTTTTGTGTCTATCCACAGTTGGTAGATATCTGCAAAACATAGCTGACTGTGAAATGTTCATAACATATACGGGATGTTAAAAGTCATCTTAGGTCAGCGGAGGTCAGTGACTTCGGTTGACCTGTGACAGAGCATGGCCCCAATTGAGCATATAATTATGCAAAATATGGGTGCCATTTTCAAATTTGAAATCTGCATCACAAATTGTCCTAGAAGCTATCAGAGTCCAAAAATGTCACCTCAGGTCATCGGAGGTCCAGTGACCTCCGTTGACCTCTAAAATGGTCATCCGGGGTCATGATCTTAATGGAAACCATAAATGTCACCTGTTAACACCTGTACATATGTGTTATGCTCCTGAATATCTATAAAACACCGTATTACCTATAGGTAATACGTATCTGTGGGCCATACACTATTCCTAGGTCATGCTAGGTCATGCGAGATCAGGTTAAGCTGAAAATTCGGGAAGTGATTTAATTCGTGAAACGGAAGCTACCCACCCAAATTTTGACGTCAATGGGGCCAAAGAAACCCACATTATAGCAAGTGACATGAAAATAGCCCTGGGGCATTGCTTCGTTTCACTTCCATGCCAATTGCCATACTCAGAGGGGCAGCATCTCAGAAAGTCGAAAAGTTTCCACCCTTCTTTTTTTGCACGTTCTTAGAGGATGTTACGTGCATTCATTGTCCCAAGTTTGAACTAGTTACGAGTAGGCAACTTATAGAAGAAAAAAATATTGTATTATTTTGACCTCGTTAGGTCAAAGGGTCATATTGAGGTCACGTGATTTTCCCCCCCTTTCCGAATGGTTTAACCCTGTGAAGTATTAGATATTAGTTGTATTCCGCTAAGTCTATTAGCACAGAAGATATAAGCGTTTGATTGATATAAAATACGCAAAAAATCGTGACCTTCGATTACCTCTAAATATGATGATTGAGGTCACCTGGAGCTAAAAGTAGGTGTGTATGTTTTCTCTCACTTGACACTACAAGTGTACCAATTTTCATCAAAATTGGAGAGGGATCGAACATTTTGTTTTCGGACAGACAGGGCCTTATTTCACTAATGATCACGTATAAATGAAAGGAAGCCGGGCAGTAATTTTCGTTTCACGTGTATAATATCGAACGGACAACTACGAGAATGGTTGTAAACGAATAATGAATCATTTTTTATAGCACACAGAAAGCATTTTCCAGCCCTAGAGCTCAGATTATTTAGGACAGAAGTAGAAATGAAAGGACCCAGTAGCGAAAACAATCGTTCCGTAACCT
>JAXIVJ010018218.1:2500-23932 GCA_036785665.1 Chirona hameri | reverse complement strand
CTCCAATCCATGCACAAACACATGACGATCAGTGGCGGATCTACGGTTGGTCAAAATGGGCAATTGGACCCCCCCCCCCCAAAAAAAACGCCTGAATCGGCGCAAAATTGGACACATTTCCTGAATAGAAGAAAATCTAAGTAACTTTTACTAAGGAAAAATTACTTTAAATCAGCCATCATGCATAAGCAAACGAAATCCTGATGAGTTTTCAGAATTGTGTGATAGTTTTCGGAATTTTTGCCCTCCCAAACCACCCGTTCTGGATCCGCAATGTGAGATTGAGGAGGCCACCTGATTGGAGACCAGTAGGGGTACCTACCACGTATATAGGTTAAAGATCTCAGCTGATCCAGGCCCAACAACAGTGACTACGGTTTTGCTGGACTTCGAGCTGTAACAATGATTGTGGTGATCTGTCTAACACTTCAACACACGAAACTTGAGACGAAGTTTGGCGAAATATGCCTAGAGAGCGGTACGTCAATGCATAACATGTATGTGGTGCTGCTGCGGAACCTTGGCTCTTCCAATGGGACAAGTTTGCAGGTCACCTGGTATTTATTGAACAAGCAAATGGTTGTTATATATAAATTGTCACTTACATTAAACTCCTCCGATCATCAATAGTTTAAAATAATGGAAGTAAATTACTGTATTTAAAATTCTGCTCTATGATTGGTCGTGGACGTCAGATGGCAATAGTTCATGCGATCAAAGTACAACCGTGAGGCAGTCTTGGGCGGCTCGGTTAACACATTTCTTTTGAAGCTGGATAAAACTAAAGTTACGGATTTCTACTCTGGCCGACAACATCAATAATCTTAACGGAATGTTTAGAAAGACATTTTAAGTGGATCGCTACAGCCACACAGATCCTGAGGGAGGCTCTAGAGGCCTCCAGACCTTATCCCTACAGCTCTGGACCCACGGCAGAAGCTATCTCAGAAAGAACAAACATTAAGGGCAATGGTCGCCATTTTCGAAAATGATTTTCTTGGGCAGCGTTTCGTTGGGAAACAGTATCCGGATATGAGCCCCTTTGGCTTTCTTCCTGTGCGGGTGGGGGGGGGGGGTGACTGAGAAATATTGTGTTCAACAAGGAATCTCAAAACCAAGAAACAACAAAAGATGAGCCATGGGAGCTGCAATGCAAGTGCCCATCCCCCCCGACATGTACCAGTAAGCAGTGTAGTGCAAATCAGTCCTGAGGCGGAGGGCAGATCTGAGGCTGTGCCTCACCCTGGTGAGTCTGGGTGGAGTCTGAGGCTGTGCCTCACCGAAACGGAGCCTCATCCCAACATGTGCTGTAGAGGATAGACGGCTCGTGTATTTGAATGCGCACATAAGTATACCTCCCCTATTTTACATTCTGAGCAGTTTTGTGGGACAGAAATCAGGGAAGGAAGCAGTTAACCATCCTTATTTTCACGGGAAACTCCAGAAACGCCGGCCCTCCTTCCGGTGGCCGGCGGGCCACTATTGCCATCTGACGTCACGACATCGCGTACTTATAAATTATCCACATTTACATAAAAATATATCGTGAAATATTAATGTTTTGCAAATTGATATGTATCACGTTCATCAGCAATCTTAGTATTATTACTTTGCAAATATTCACCAAACATTTCACCATAAACATATTCATCAAACATATTCACCAGGGGCGGGCGGGGCGGGGGCCGCCCCCCGCCCTTGGCTAAGTTCCTGAATACGAACAAATCAACAGAATCACGCCGAAACTAAAATATAAATTTTGCTGCAACTTATTTATCTCTTGACATTTTGTTCATCTCAAACACTGACTCTTGGTCCTACTCTTAGGTACTTTTCTATATGAAAACCTATATGATAATCATAATAATAGTTATGTTTGCTAAAAGTAATTATCGTATCAAATCTCCTACTTGTCTCTACTCCTACTTACTCTGTCACGCTCGTTGGGACGTCGTGACATAATCAGAGTAAACTGTAATTTCCAGAACCAGGTTCTCAGACCACGAATTGGCATGACAGTCTACGACGTCAAAAATGCGATCCATGCATTAATTATATTTCTTTCTCGTTGATGAACACGATACCCTGGTATAAACCAACCGACTGGGAGGTACCGGGGGTTTGAACCCGGGGCTTCTCCACATGCGAAGCGAGCGCTCTACCACTGAGCTATACCCCCGTATGATGGGACGCCTGCCTGTTGTTATGCTTCCAACGTCCAAGTTTATACTCTGAACAATTGTATACAAATGCTTCTACGTGCTTATAATGCTTCAAATTATTATAAATGTTAAATTGTATAGATATTTAAATACTTTTACATAATTTGTCACATCTTCTACATTGTTTCCATGTACGGGTGTTGTGAAGAAGAAGCGAAAAGTCATTTGAATTGCATTTTTATTGCCATAAAGATAGCTGAGTGCGGGAGCAGTTCTCCACTCACTGCCCTTTCCAAACTACAAACTTAATGCATCCAACCCGCCCAATAAGGGGACGAAAAAGAAGCTGAAAATATATATTATACCGCTCTCTAAATAATTGTATTACCGCTCCTTTTTTCAAAGCCTTAGGTAAATTTCTATTGATAGGGCAGACATCAACTTTCGATAATTACTTAGTATTAGGTACTTCGTCCTCACTCAAATGCAATGCACAAACGCATGATTGATTTCAGTGGCGGATCTACGGTTGGTCCAAAAAATGGGCAATTGACCCCCCCAAAAAAAACGCCTGAAATCGGCGCAATTTTTTTTTCTCTCAAATTTTATAAATTTATCCAATGTTTTGTATGGATGGATTTCCGAGGTCAGGGCCCGCGCTAAGCAGAGCTTGTTGTGCAGGTCCTGACCTCACCACCCGATCGCGCAATTCCTGTGGCCGGCCAGAATTTAGAGACGAAAAGTTTTACGTGCCCGACATACCTGGACACGGTCGCCTGCTCACTGGACGTCACCTGACCTTGAGTGCGACCGCTGCCACCGGCCGCAGGCCATCCTGTCAGGAGCAAATAGCGAGCGCCGAAGCGACTCGAGCCCGGGGCTGCCACAACCGGGATAGGGTCCAGAAGTCCAGCGCTCTCCCAACTGAGCTACAGGGGCGGACAAAAAAAAATAGACACATTTCCTGATATAGAAGGAAAATCTAAGCAACTTTTACCAAGGAAAATTAGTTTTAATCAGACTATCAATGCAATAAGCAAACGAATCGATGAGTTTTCAGAATTGTGTGATAGTTTTGGGAATTTTGCCCCTCCCAAACCACCCCGTTCTGGTCCAGCACAATGTGAGGATTGAGGAGGCCACCTGATTGGAGGACAGTAGGTAGTACCTACCAACGTATAAGGTTAAGAGAGTCAGCAGATCCAGGCCCAACAACAGTGGTCTACGGTTTTGCTGACTCGAGCTGACAATGATTGTGGTGATCTGTTAACTTCAACACACGAAACCTGAGACGAGTTTGGCGAAATATGCCTAGCGAGCGGTGCGTCAAGCATAACGTGTATGTCGGTGCTTCGCTGCGGACCTGGCTCTCAATGGACAGGTTGCAGGTCCACCTGTATTTATTGAACAGCAAATGGTTGTTATATATATAAATTGTCACTTTACCATAAACTCCTCCGAATCATCAATATTATATTAATGAAGTATAATTACGTAATTTAAAATCTGCTCTCTGATTGGTCGTGCGCTCAGATGGCAATAGTTCATGCGATCAAAGTTTACCGTGAGACAGTCTTGGGGGCTCCGGTTACACATTTCTTTTGAAGCTGGATAAAACTAAAGTCAGATTCTAATCTGGCGACCAAATCAAACTTAACGGCGACCAAATCAATAATACTCATGGAAATCGCATTTTTAATCTAGTGTAAATTTGGTTTCCTTCTCAGGGGGCTATGGCCATGAATCTTGCTCTCTGATTGTCGTGGACGTCAGATGGCAATAGTTCATGCGAGTCGAAGTTACCGTGAGACAGTCTTGCGGCTCGGTTAACACACTTTCTTTTGAGCTTGATAAAACTAAAGTTACGGATTTCGAGCCTGGCGACCAAATCAATAATCTTAACGGAAGTTTAGAAGACATTTTAAGGGATCGCTACAGCCCACAGATCCTGAGGGAGGCTCTAGAGGGCTCCAGACCTTATCCCTACAAGCTCTGGACCGACAGAACTATCTCAGAAAAAAAACATTAAGGCATGGTCGCATTTCGAAAATGATTTCTTGGGCAGCGTATCGTGGAAACAGTATCCGGATATTGAGCCCTTGGCTTTTTACCCTTGTGCGGGTGGGGGGGGGGGACCTGAAGAAATATTGTGTTCAACAAGATCTCATAACCAAAAACACAAAAGAGCCATGGGAGCTGCAATGCAGGCCATCCCCACCGACATGTACCAGTAAGCACTGTAGTGAAATAGTCTGAGGGCGGAGGGCAAGATCTGAGGCTGTGCCTCCAGCCTGGTGAGTCTGAGGTGGAGTCTGAGGCTGTGCCTCAAGCCGAAACGGAGCCCATCCGACATGTGCTGTAGGAGATAGAAAGATGACGCTCGTGTTTTGAAGTGCGCACACAATATACCTCTATTACATTCTGACAGTTTTGTGTGAACAGCAAATCAGAGGGTATCACCATCTTTATTTTTCCACGGGAAACCCCAGGAAACGCCGGCCCTCCTTTTCCGGTGGCCGGCGGGTCACTATTGCCATCTGACGTCACGACATCGAGTACTTTATAAATTATCACATTTACATAGAATATATCGTGAAATATTTAATGTTTTGCAAATGGTATGTATCACTGTTCATCAGCATATTTATATTATTACTTTGCAAATACTCACCAACATTCACCATAACATATTCATCAAACATATTCACCAGGGCGGGGCGGGGCGGGCGGCCGCCCCCGCCGCTCTCCCCCCCCACCCCCCCCCCCCCCCTTGGCTAAGTGCCCGCTAATACAGGAACAAATCAACAAATCACGCGAAACTAAAATCTAAATTTTGCTGAAACTTATTATCCTTGACATTTTTGTTCATCTCAAACACTGACTATGTCCTATCTTAGGTACTTTTCTGATATGAAAAAACTATATGATATTTCATAATAATAGTTGCGTGTGCTAAAAGTATTTATCGTATCAAATCTCCTACCTGTCTTTACTCTGTCACGCTCGTTGACGGTCGTGGCAATTTCAGAGTAACTGTGAATTTCCAGAACCAGGTCTAAGACCACGGAAAGTGGCATGACAGTCTACCGACGTCAAAAATGCGATCCAATGCATTAATGATATTTCCTTCTCGTTGTGAAACACGATACCTGTGGTGAGAAATTCAACCGACTGGAGTGTACCAGGGGTTTGAACCCGGGTGCTCTCATATGCGAAGCGAGCGCTCTACACTGAGCTATACCCCCGTATGATTAACGCCTGCCTGTGTTATGCTCGCACGTCCAAGTTTATACTCTGAACATTTGTGTACAAATGCTTCTACGTGCTTATAATGGCTTCAAATTATTTTTAAATGTTAGAAAAGAAAAAGAAGCTGCAAATGATCTATTATACAGCTCTCTACTACTTGTATTACCGACTCTTTTTCAAAAGCGTTATGTACTATTCTATTGATAGGGCAGACATCAACTTTCGATAATACTTGTATTAGGTACTTTGTACTCACTCAAATCCAATGCACAAACACATGACGATTCAGTGGCGGATCTACGGTTGGTCAAAATGGCAATTGACCCCCCCCCCCCAAAAAAAAAACGCCAGAAATCGGCGCAAAATTGACACATTTCCTGATATAGAAGAAAAGTCTAAGTAAACTTTTACTAAGAAAATTAACTTTAAATCAGCCATCAATGCATAAGCAAACGAATCCCGATGAGTTTTCAGAATGTGTGATTAGTTTCGGAATTTTGCCCCTCCCAAACCACCGTTCTGGATCCGGCCAATGTGAGGATTGTGAGGAGCCACCTGATTGGAGACCAGTAGGGGTACCGTACCAACGTAATATAGGTTAAAGAGTCCGCCAGATCCAGGCCAACAACAGTGTCCACGGTTTGCTGACTTCGAGCTGTAACAATGATTGTGGTGATCTGTTTAACTTCAAACACACGAAACTTGAGACGAAGTTTGGCGAAATAGGCCTAGAGAGCGGTACGTCTATGCAATAACATTGTATGTGGTGCTGCTGCGGAACCTGGCTCTTCCAATGGACAAGTTGCAGGTCACCTGGTATTTATTGAACTGCAAAATGGTTTTTTATATACATTAATTGTCCACTTTACCATAAACTCCTCCGAATCCATCAATATTTAAAATAATGATTTTAATTACGTAATTTAAATTTCTGCTCTATGATTGGTCGTGACGTTCAGATGGCAATAGTTCATGCGATCAAAGTTTACCGTGAGCAGTCTTGGGCGGCTCGGGTTAACACATTTCTTTTAAAGCTGGATAAAACTAAAGTTACGATTTTCTTCTAACCTGGCGACCAAACAATACATCTTAACGGAAGTTTAAGAAAGGCATTTTAAGGGATCGCTACAGCCACACAGATCCTGAGGGAGGCTCTAGAGGCTCCAGACCTTATCCCTAAGAGCTCTGGACCCGACAGAAGCTATCGCAGAAAGAAAAAAAACATTAAGGGCATGGTCGCATTTCGAAAATGATTTCTTGGGCAGCGTTTCGTTGGAAACAGTATCCGGATATGAGCCCTTTGGCTTTTTCCTGTGCGGGTGGGGGGGGGGGGGGAGGGGGGGACCGGAAGAAATATTGTGTTCAACAAGAATCTCAAAACCAAGAAACACAAAATGAGAGCCATGGGAGCTGCAATTGCAGCGCCATCCCCACCGACATGTACCAGTAAGCAGTGGTGAGTCTGAGGTGGAGGCAGATCTGTGCCTCAGCCGAAACGGAGCCCCATCCCCGAAACATGTGCTGTAGGAGATAGAGAGATGACGGCTCGTGTTTCGAATGCGCACACAATATACCTCTATTACATTCTGAGCAGTTTTGTGTGTGAACAGCAAATCAGGGGGAAAGCGCGAACCATCTTTATTTTTCCACGGAAACCCAGGAAACGCCGGCCCTCCTTTTCCGGTGGCCGGCGGGTCACTATTGCCATCTGACGTCACGACATCGAGTACTTTATAAATTATCAACATTTACATAAAAATATATCGTGAAATATTTAATGTTTTCCAATTGGTATGTATCACGTTCATCAGCATATTTGTATTATTACTTTGCAAATACTCACCAAACATTTCACCATAACATATATCATCAAACATATTCACCAGGGGCGGGCGGCGCCCCGCCGCTCCCCCCCCCCCCCCCCCTTGGCTAAGTACCGCAATACAGGAACAAATCAACAGAATCAAGTCGAAACTAAAATCTAAATATTGCTCGAAACTTATTTATCTCTTGACATTTTGTTCATCTCAAACACTGACTATGTCTACTCTTAAGGTACTTTTCTGATATGAAAACCTATATGATATTAATAATAATAGTGTGTGTGCTGAAAGTATTTATCGTATCAAATCTCCTACCTCTCTTTACTCTGTCACGCTCGTTGGACGTCGTGCATTTTCCGGTAACTGTAATTTCCAGAACCAGGTTATCGGACACGAAAGTGGCATGACAGGCTACCGACGCCGAAAATGCGATCCATGCATTAATGATATTCCTTCTCGTGAAACACGATACCTGGTGAGAAAATCAACCGACTGGAGGTACCCGGTGTTTGAACCGGGGCTTCCCACATAGCATGCGAAGCGAGCGCTCTACCACTGAGCTATACCCCGTATGATGAACGCCTGCCTGTTGTTATGCTTCCAACGTCCAAGTTTATACTCTGAACATTTGTATACAAATGCTTCTACGTGCTTATAATGCTTCAAATTATTATAAATGTTAAGAAAAGAAAAAGAAGCTGAAAATGATCTATTATACCGCTTCCCTACTTACTTGTATTACCGACCTTTTTTCAAAGCGTTAGTTCTATTGATAGGGCAGACATCAACTTTCGATAATTACTTGTATTAGGTACTTCGTCATCACTTAAATCCATGCACAAACACATGACGATTCTGTGGCGGATCTACGGTTGGGAAAAATGGGCAATTGGATCCCCTCCAAAAGCGCCTGAAATCGGCGCAAAATTGACACATTTCCTGATATAGAAGAAAATCTAAGCAACTTTTACTAAGGAAAATTAGTTCTAAATCAGCTATCAATGCATAAGCAAACGAAATCCGTTGAGTTTTCAGAATTGTGTGATAGTTTTGGGAATTTTGCCCCTCCCAAACCACCCGTTCTGGATCCGCCAATATGAGGATTGAGGAGGCCACCTGATTGGAGACCAGTAGGAGTACCTACCAACGTATATAGGTTAAAGAGTCAGCCTGAGCCAGGCCAACAACAGTGTCTACGGTTTTGCTGACTTCGAGGTATACCAATGATTATGGTGATCTGTTTAACTTCAACGCACGAAACTTGAGACGAAGTTGGCGAAATATGCCTAGAGAGCGGTGCGTCAATGCATAACGTGTACTTGGTGCTGCTGCGGAACCTGGCTCTTCCAATGGACAAGTTGCAGGTCACCTGGTATTTATTGAACAGCAAATGGTTCTTATATATACATTGTCACTTTACCATAAACTCCTCCGAATCATCAATATTTAAATTAATGAAGTATAATTACGTAATTTCATTACGTAATTATACTTCAAACATCATCATTTTCAGCTTCTTTTCTTTTCTTAACATTTATAATAATTTGAAGCATTATAAGCACGTAGAAGCATTTGTATACAAATGTGCAGAGTATAAACTTGGACGTTGGGAGCATAACAACAGGCAGGCGTTCATCATACTATACTATATAGCACACACACACACACACACACACACACAACACACACACACACACACACACATATATATATATATATATACTAGCTCAGTGGTAGAGCGCTCGCTTCGCATGTGAGAAGCCCCGGGGTCAAACCCCCGGTACCTCCAGTCGGTTGATTTTCTCACCAGGTATCGTGTTTCACAACGAGAAGGAAATATAATTAATGCCTGGATCGCATTTTTGACGTCGGAAGACTGTCATGCCACTTTCGTGGTCTGAGAACCTGGTTCTGGAAATTACAGTTACTCGGAAAATGCCACGACGTCCAACGAGCGTGACAGAGTAAAGAGAGGTAGGAGATTTGATACGATAAATACTTTCAGCACACACAATTATGAATATCATATAGGTTTTCATATCAGAAAAGTACCTAAGAGTAGACATAGTCAGTGTTGAGATGAACAAAAATGTCAAGAGATAAATAAGTTTCAGCAAAATTGTATACTTTAGTTTCGGCGTGATTCTGTTGTGATTTGTTCCTGTATTTCAGGCACGTACCCAAGGGGGGGGGGGGGAGCGGTGGGGCGGCCGCCCGCCCCGCCCGCCTCTGGTGAATATGCTTGATGAATATGTTATGGTGAAATGTTTGGTGAATATTTGCAAAGTAATAATAAAAATATGCTGATGAACGTGCTACACACCAGTTTGCAAAACATTAAATATTTCACGAGATATTTTTATGTAAATGTGGATAATTTATGAAGTACTCGATGTCGTGACGTCAGATGGCAATAGTGGCCCGCCGGCCACCGGAAAAGGAGGGCCGGCGTTTCCTGGCGTTTCGCGTGGAAAATAAAGATGGTTAAGCGCTTTCCCTGATTTGCTGTTCACACAAAACTGCTCAGAATGTAATAGAGGTATATTGTGTGCGCATTCAAAACACGAGCCGTCATCTCTCTATCTCCTACAGCACATGTTCGGGATGGGCTCCGTTTCGGCTGAGGCACAGATCTGCCCTCCACCTCAGACTCACCACTGCTTACTGGCACATGTCGGTGGGGATGGCCTGCACTGCAGCTTCCATGGCTCTCTTTAGTTATTTCTTGGTCTTGAGATTCTTGTTGAACACAATATTTCTTCAGGTCTTTCAGATACCCCCTCCCCTCCCCCTCCCCACCCGCACAGGAGGAAGCCATAGAGCTCATATCCGGATACTGTTTCCAACGAAACGCTGCCCAAGAAACCGCTTCAAATACGACCATGCCCTCAATGTTTTGTTTTTTTCTGAGATAGCTTCTGTCGGGTCCAGAGCTTGTAGGGATAAGGTCTAGAGCCTCTAGAGTCTCCCTCAGGATCTGTGTGGCTGTAGCGATCCTTAAAATGTCCTCTAAACTTTCGTTAAGATGATTGATTGGTCGCCAGGTAGAAATCCGTAACTTTAGTTTTATCCAGCTTCAAATAAATGTGTTAGCCGAGCCGCCCAAGACTGTCTCACGGTAACTTTGATCGCATGAACTATTGCCATCTGACGTCACGACCAATCAGAGAGCAGAATGTTAAATTACGTATTTATACTTCATTATTTTAAATATTGATGATTCGGAGGAGTTTATGGTAAAGTGACAATTTATATATAAACAACCATTTGCTGTTCAATAAATACCAGGTGACTTGCAACTTGTCCATTGAAGAGCCAGGTTCCGCAGCAGCACCAAGTACACGTTATGCATCGACGTGCCGCTCTCTAGGCATATTTCGCCAAACTTCGTCTCAAGTTTCGTGTGTTGAAGTTAAACAGATCACCATAATCATTGGTACAGCTCGAAGTCAGCAAAACCGTAGACACTGTTGTTGGGCCTGAATCAGGCTGACTCTTTAACCTATATTCGTTGGTAGGTACCCCTACTGGTCTCCAATCAGGTGGCCTCCTCAATCCTCACATTGGCGGATCCAGAAAGGGTGGTTGGGGGGGGGGGGGCAAATTCCAAAAAGTATCACACAATTCTGAAAACTCATCGAATTTCGCTTGCTTATGCATTGATAGCTGATTTAAAGCTAACTTTCCTTAGTAAAAGTTGCTTAAATTTTCTTCTATATCAGGAAATGTGTGAATTTTGCGCCGATTTCAGGCGGTTTGGGGGGGGGGGCAATTGCCCATTTGAACCAACCGTAGATCCGCCACTGAATCCTCATGCGTTTGTGCATGCATTTAAGTGAGGACGAAGTACCTAATACAAGTAATTATCGAATGTTGATATTGTCTGCCCTATCAATATATTTTTCTTCTAGGCCGCCACCCATGAACAGGTGACCAGGAGTGCCCCCGCCCTCTATCCCAACGACGCACATCACCTTACGTTAACACCAGCAAGCAAAAGAGAAAATGTCGCGGCACTCCCAGCTAAGAAATGGAAGAAGAAAATAAAAAAGCAAATGAAGAGAGGAGGGCGGTGGTGTGTTAGCTGTGGTCAAAAATAAGAAGGCAGAAAGTAGTCACTTCTGAAATCAACAAGTGACTGCCCCCAGCTACGCCCCCTGGGAATCATACATTCTCACATTTGCACATGCATAGCCGAGTTAGTAGGGATCGCAAGGGCTTGTCTCACTGTCTGCTGCCCCGATCTCGTTGATATCAAGAAAGGTTTGTCAGACAGTGAGGCAGGGTACACTTTCAATCATACAAAGGATGGACAAGGCAGGTCCTGGTCTAGGCAAGCAGAAGGTCTTTGCTGGAACCCGGTGAGTCCTCCCAGCTAAACAGAGCTTGTTGCTGTTCGGTCTCACCTAGGTTCCAGCGCCATTTAGTCGGGATGGCTTACGCGAATAATGTATCAAATGAATTATACTTCAAGAAAGTATACAAAAGATAGAGGTATTTATACTTGTAAAAAGTATATATAAATTTCCATCCCTGATTTATTGTGTAACTATATTTAACTATAACGTACTTGTACTATACCTTACAATAGCTATATAATATATGGCTAATTATTTAATTATATAACTAATAATTATAACTTGTAGCTTGTGTAACTAAACTTTATTTGTTTTTAAGTTGCAATGTTTCGAGGTATTTGATGACAATGCTTGATGTGCTATTATAAGTATTTGTTCAATGCGAGTATATGATAGTATGAATGATGCACGCAGTGCTATTATGGCACACACACGCACGCACGCACGCACGCACGCACGCACGCACGCACGCACGCACGCACGCACGCACGCACGCACGCACGCACACACACACACACACACACACACACACACACACACACACACACACACACACACACACACACATACACACATACATACACACACATACACACATACACATACACATCAATCAATCAATCAATCAAAATATATTATCAAACAAACAAATATAATAAACAATACAAGTGCGATTGGCGCAAATGCACACTGCATATAACATGGCACCTCTCGCGAACTGCAACGTAAATTCAACAAAACCGACCGCCGTCACGGAGGAATCGCCCCACCGCCCCTCCAAAGTAGAGATGCAAAAATTCCCCCAAAAACAGGAACCGGCCCCGCACCGCCACAGCTCATACATGAGTTGGGACCGGCATCAAGGCCGGCCACATGTGGCAGCACCCGCCAGGCCCGGCACGCGGCAGCTCAAGCTAGGAATCTGCATGTATACTTCATTCTACACTTAAAATCTTTTAGCAGGAATATTTATAGTTTGCAATGTGCATTTTGCACCATTTTAACACACACCACATTGAAACACCAATGGATAATGGATATATATGGACCATGGAGTAAAGAAATCCCACACAAGTCAGAACTTGAGATAAATAATCAACAACAGACTAACAGGAAAGTCAAACAGGTCAAGGTGAGTAGACTTCTTTCATCTTTGGTGGTTTGCAAAAATAAAAAACAAAAATAAGACGCATGATAGATATATAGATCATGCAAGTCCAAACGAGCAGCTTAAAAGTATGCAATAAGTATGCATTCATCACTCAACATCACACAATGCAATGTTTGGGTTGTAATTGTAATAGCTTCTACAAACAATGTTGAGGTTAGAGGTACTACAACCTACTTACTTATTTGATCAATGTTGACATGGACTAGTAAATACTAAATATACTTCACAGGATAATGGGGAAAAGGCAAGTTTTCCTGGACATTTAAGTATGACAAACATACTAAAAACATTGGGAGTGACAATCATATCTTGAATGATAAAAGTAAAATAATCAACCTGTTTTAAATTACAGAGTATCCTCGGTTTTCTCACTATCCAAGCCAAGATATCTATAACTAACATCTAAGCCAGTCACACACAGAGCCACTCTTATACGGCCTTGTCACATATTTATACAGCCTTGGGCAGTGGGCACAGATAAACAAAGCTTGAGCTACTTCACTGCCAAAGCCAAGGCCGTACAACTGCCTTGGTACAACTTCACACGTCCGTCAAGCTAGCAGCAGATTCATATTCGCGAATCTGCTGCTGCCAGACAGACATTCGCCGGGCTCGAATATACTGCTACTGGCAGCAGATTCGGCGAATGTCTGTCAGCTGGCAGCATATTCGTGAACAACTTCCGCGGCCTTCTTGGCGCATCTTAGACGCGAGCAGCAGATTCAGATATTCGCCGGGCTCGAATATACTGCTACCAGCAGCAGATTCGGCGAATGTCTGTCAGCTGGGAGCATATTCGTGAACAACTTCCGCGGCATTTTTCGCGCATCATCTGAACGCCAGCAGCAGATTCGCAACGTGATGTGTTTGAGTTGAGTTGTTCGGTGAGAGATGGGTACCTTCTAGGTAAGTAGGTATTGATCAACGTATTACTGACTTGAAGCAGTCAGTGAGTAGCACCTCTAACCTCCTCCTACTTACCTAGAAGGTACCCATCTTTCACCGAACAACTCAACTCAAACACATCACGTTGCGAATCTGTTGTTGGCGTTCAGATGATCCGCGAAAAATGCCGCGTAAGTTGTTCACGAATATGCTGCCAGCTGACAGACATTCGCCGAATCTGCTGCTGGTAGCAGTATATTCGAGCCCGGCGAATATCTGAATCTGCTGCTCGCGCCAAAAAGGCCGCGTAAGTTGTTCACGAATATGCTGCCAGCTGACAGACATTCGCCGAATCTGCTGCCAGTAGCAGTATATTCGAGCCCGGCGAATGTCTGTCTGGCAGCAGCAGATTCGCGAATATGAATCTGCTCCTAGCTTGACGGACGTCAACTTCACTGCTGTGCGTAATGGCGGCTGAAGTATTTGACAATTGTGAAGCGTTGAGCTCAAAACGGCGCAGACAATTAATCCCGTCACCGAAATGACGAACTTTATCACCGTAATGACTTAAAATCACCAAAATGAAAATGTCAACATATTGCGGATTCGGCAGATGGACTTCTTTAAAAAATATTTAAACTTCAACTGACACCAATGGTTAAGATTTAATACTACAGCTTATTTTCGAATACGAACATGAACAATTGTCTTCACACAATTCTGAGGCGTCGCGATTCTGAGGTGTGAAGTTGTGAATATCTGTCAGTGACACATTCGCGAATATCGATCTACTGCTTAATTGACACGTGATTCTTTTACGGTCCAGTCCTGGCGAATTCGTCGCAAATGTGACTCATCAAAACACATTGTTTGGAAATTGGGTTTGAATGTGTTGTCCGGGAGTGTGTCACGTGTAATTATGCAAGGTCATATATAAATTATGGAGCTATTGTGATAAGAAGTTGAAGTGGAACTAGACAGGCTTGCATTCTGGGATAGGTCTTGGCCACTTGAGATTTCTTTGCAAAATGTTTTTGTTTGTGTTTTGCAGTCTTTCCACCTTTATAATTGTAATTGCATAAAATACAATATTTGTTCACTACCAAAACTACAAATGATATGACTTGAATATGTCCTTTCTCATGTGGAACTAAATAGTAAATATGTATCAATAAATATTCTCAGTAATATGTATTTACAATAGTATTAACAATGATTATTATCATATACGTGGGTGGTTTTGTTCCATAGGTACTTATTTGTTATACAAAATAATTTGGGGTGACCTGGGGAAATGGGATGACTAAATATAATATTGTATGCCACCCCACCTAGTTACTAGTGATGACAGTGGAATATGATTTGGGGTAGTTGTTTCTGTTTGACTGCACTTGACTCTCACACTGCTGCAGTGACTGAGCTGATGAATTGATCATGAATTGACCCTGTAGTTTGATTTATTAAGTTTCACTGGTGTGTCCACTCCTTGCTAGGTCGTACTAGTTATCACTTTTAATTTGTAAACTAGGACATTGTTATGTGTTATGCTGGTGTTTTACTGTTGTATATTTTGTTTTCTCAATTTATCATGATCTTTAAGCATGTATGTTCTGACTTCTGCCAATATTTATTTCTATTTTTTGTTTTAATTGATAACTTGTGCTGAGCCCGGCATGAGCCCGGCAAGCCTGAGTTCAGACACAGCTTCAGGCACGCCAGGCCTGAATTTGGGCCCAGCGCCGGCTCTGTGGTCCTGAAATTTGTGTCTCTACTCCAAAGCAGCACGTTGCTGACCCATGCTGACCGCCGCCCCCTTAGTTCACAACTTAAGAGTTGAATCTTTTTTAATATAAAAGGAATTGTTGAAATGCTCGAGCCACCCTGCACCGCTCACCAGTGCTGAGATGTGTTCCGTGTAAAAGAATGTCGATCTGTGTGTCTGTTGGAAAATGGGAGAAGTCTGGAATGGATGATATTGTTGTAAGTAATTGGTTTCTACAATGTTCATGAAGGTGGCAGTGAAGTATGAAGTGATTTGTTGTTTCGGAAGAATTGCCGCAAGCACAGTTAGGTATTTCGATTTTTTAATAGAATAGAGATGAGCATTCAAGTTAGACATACCTAGCCTTACTTTAGTATGCAAAATGTTGCCTGTCTTGGTCCCCAATGAATAATACACTGGCGGTGTTGGAACACCCAGCCGCCTGAATAATTCTCGCTTAAAGGCTTTTGGGGAATTGCAAGTACGGGTGGATTCAGGAAGGCGGTTCCAGGAGCGGGTGGTGGCGGCGCTTTGTTGTAAATGTTTGCAAATGTTTGTAAATTTGTAAATGTTTGTTTGAACGTAATATGCCAGTTCTGTCCATAGGAAAATATCGAGTCCAGGTCGTTCTGTAATTATTGCTGAGTATGAATGAGGTTATGTGGTTGATGTGGTGCGTATAAAGATGTGTCATCAGCAAAAAAGAGAACGTCATTCGTCGTTTTGTTGGCTAAGTCGTTTAAGTATATTAATGCAAGTAAAGGCCCTAATACTGAACCCTGTGGGCATCCGGCATTGATTGTGTGAAATGATGAAAACCTGTCTCCAACTCTCACCCTTTGTTGTCGATCTTTAAGATATGACTCCAGCCATTGCAGTAGAGTACCCCTGATACCGAATTCGGCCTCACATTTTATTAATAGTCCCCTGTGCCAAATTTTGTCGAAATATTTTGAAATGTCGAGATAAATTGCAGTAAAATCATTGCCTTTGTCTAAATTTGAGTACATGTTTTGCGTCAGATGTAAAAGCTGTAGCTGTGTGCCGTGTCCAGGTTGATAGCCGCTTTGTTTTTGCGAAAGAAGAGAATTATCAGTGAGGTGCTTGTAAATATGGCTAAATATTATTTTTCCAAACAACTTTGATAAGCAGGGAAGAAGACTGATTGGACGATAGTTTGTGGGATCCGACGGAGAGCCTTTTTTCTTGTATATAGGGTGAACATTAGCTGTTTTCCAAATTGCCGGATAAACTCCCGCATTTAGGCAAGCATTGTATAATTTAGTTAATGGTTCGTAGATGAGCAGTGCTACAAGCTTCAAAATTCTAGGTGGGAGATCATCTGATCCGCATGATTTGTTGGAGTCAAGAGAATTTAGCACATTAAGAACTTGACTTGGAGTTATGTTAATAGATTCTAAAGTGGGAACCAGTCTCCCATTGTCGTTTGTTAGTGGGCTTCGATTATCGTCGACGTCAAGTTGAGATTGTTTGGCAAAGTGATTATTTAGCAGGGTAGCCTTTTGGTCGTCATCTGTCGCGATGGTCCCGTCTGTGTTTACTAATGGTGGTATGATCTGGTCACTGGTCCGTCCAATGATAGTTTTTAGCGTGGTGTGGTATTTGAATGGAGATTGTTTGCATTGAAGGATATTCACTTTTGATCTGAGGTACTCGTCTTTCATACGTCTGTTTAAGTCGGTCACAAAGTTTCGCTGTCTTTTCCACCTTTCCCAATCCAATGAACACTGTCTCTGCTTGGCCAGCCTAAACAATCTGTTTCGTATCCTGATGTTGCGTGTAAGGTCTACATTTATCCAAGGCTTGTGCCGTCTGTCAGTTTGGATTGTCTTCATGGGTATGGCTGTCTTGGCTGCATTTAATACTGTGGACGTGAATTTTTCAGCTGCCTCTTCCACTTCTCCCGCTAGTATCAAGTCCCAGTCCGTATTGAGCAATGTATCTGTCAGTAGGTGTGCGTCAAGTCTGGCATAATCCCAAATACACTTTAGTCGTCTTGAGCATGTCGATGGTTTTACTATGTTCATAACTGCGTATATGGGGTAATGGTCTATCTGTGAGAATGGAGATAAAACACCGCTGTCAGTGATGATGTCCGTGTCGGTCACAAACAGAAGGTCGCGAAGGTTGTTACTGTTTGGTCTGGTGGGCTCATCTATCAGCTGTACTAGGTCTAGGGCGTCAGTGGCATCTTTAAGTCGGAAGTCAAATGGTGTGATGCCGCTATTTAATATTGGATGATTAATGAAAATATTCCCTACATTGATATCACCTAAAATAATTATGGAATTTGGCGAGTATGTTTGTGCCATGGTTGCACTTTCAGTTAATCTGTCAATAAATTCACTCTGACGATGAGCGGATATGTTGGGCGGAAGATATATACAGCATATTATGAGTGATGTGTCCTGAATGTTAATCTGTGCCCAGATCCACTCTTCTCCCGGCAGTTCTAACTCACGCTGCGTTTGATTGGTAGCGTAGTACGAGCATATAGTGCTGTGCCTCCCCCATGTCTATTACTGTGATTTGTAAATGGTGTGTGGAAGTCGGAAAGATGAAACAAGTCAGGGTGAATAGTGTCATCAAGTTTCGTTTCGGTAAGCGCAAGAATATCAACATTATTTGTTTCGACAAACTGGTTCAACTCCTCTAGTCTATGAGGTGAAGTAATGCTGTTAATATTGACGTGTGATATTGTCAAAAGGCTTTGTAAATTTGGTCCAGGGTTCGTCTCAATGCCTTCTTTTGCAAGAAGCAGGCGTATCTGTTGTAATCGGTTGTTGTGCTCCCATTGAGAAACCGTGAAGGATGATGCATGGTTGACTAAATGGTATGTAGGCTTCCGCTGGTCAGTGACTGTAATGTTAATTGTGAATGACTGTACGGGTTTTATGGTGGACACATAGGAGAGTAGGAACGAAGGATGCGAGAATATTACCCCAGCGGCCGAGTTGTCCGCACCGACCAGCGTTGTTTGTGATGACGGTGACTGTTGTGTGGATGTAGTTGTAGATCTCAGCACCAGTGACCGGCGGAGGGCTCTCATTGTAGAAATTGTATCGGGAACCCGGGACGGCGAACAGCACGAGACGGACTTAGGCGAAAAGAACAGGCAGTGAGACATAACACCTCTCAAGGCGGCGGGCGACACGCAAACATATAGCTAATTATCTTGAGGACTAAGTGGACAAATTATACAAACCAAGGCTAAGCAAGGCAAGTAATTAAATGGAATACAAACTAGGTGTGACGCATATGACAAGAGACCTGGCAATGCCAAGAGCTAGAGCAAAGCATGACAATGAACCATGTACTCAACAGTATTATTCACGACAAATTCGCTGCACGTGCTGTAACACGGGAATATCAAACGGGATCAAGGTCAAGGCCAAGACTTTTAACGTCCTACGCAAGCAAGACATGGTCGTGGGTGAGCAAGGGACGTCATCCCGGTCATCAGCATGCCATCATCCAACCAAGCTACGGTCATCGACACACATGTGGCTGGACTATCCCCGGACATACAACTTACATCACTAAGGTTGTTCCTCTGTCGCGAGCCGACAGGAGCGGAGCCGGGTGACAGACGCAGTGGCGCGCACAGGTACATACACAAGTGTTCCCGATCAAACGAGTTATGCAATTTAACTTTAACAACTCTCGAGTCATAACAGGAACAATAATTATCACATATCGGCAGGCAGGTATGCTGAACCAGCAGGCGGATCTTCTGGTGCAGACAGCTGACGTCAGGTCTGCTCAGGGTCGCGCGCCGCTCCGGCCCCGCCTGGCGCCGCTCCTGCTACGGGCCTGCTGAAAGCCGTCGGCGTCCCGGGCAGGGGCGGCCGCAGCTGGGGAGCGCGGCTCCGTCGGGGCCCGAGCCGGCGCGAGTCCAGCCGAGTCCGCCACGGCACCGATCTCCGGTTCGTCTCCCACCAGGTCTCGGAGACCGGCCAGGTTCTGAATGACTCGAGTCGGACTGCCCTGCTGGAGTCGGATCTTCATCCGGCAGTTGTCGGTCCACACTGCGTGAATCTTGCCTCGCCTCTTCAGCTGTCGAGCGGCGTACATGACTCGCTGGTTAGCCTTGGTCAGGTTTTCAGAGATAAAAACACCTCTCAGAATCTCTGCGCTGAGAGCTGGCACGCGACCTGATCGGAGGTCCTTCCGTGCAGCGTACAGAGTATCCCGGCTGCTTTGGGAGGCCATCTTTACGATGATAGCACGACACTTGCCGTCCTGCTGTCGGCCGACTCGGTGACTCGAGTCGATGTCGGTGGGGACGAGCGTGACTCCCGCCGCTGCTGCCACGTCACGCACGATCCGGCCCGTAGACTCGGTCGCCGACTCAGGAATCCCGCTAATGTTGAGGCAGGCTCGGCGGGAGTACTGCTCCAGTGAGTTGAGCTCGTCCCTCACCTCTCGCAGCTCCCGCCTCAGGTCACCGATCTCGCGGTCCCGACACATACACATACACATACACATACACATACACATACACATACACATACACATACACATACACATACACATACATATACATATACATTTACATATACATATACATATACATATACATATACATACATATACATACATATACATACATATACATACATATACATACATATACATACATATACATGCATATACATACATACACACACATATACATACATCCACATATGTGCTTAGTCATGAATACTACATGTTATGCTACATAATGAAATCATTGCTAAACGTAGGATTGCAGAAAGTGTTTTTTGGTGACTTGCTTAATGATATGTTTCGAGAAAGAAACATCACATATCAAATGGAACATGGGCCATGGGGTTATGATATAATTCCATAGGCGGGGTCCCTGCCATTCTATAGTTTGTGTTCTGTAAAGTTTATATGAGAAAGGTTCAATTGCATGTTGAACAGTTCTGGTATCGGTTTCTCGTTGCTCCTTTATATTAGAAAGTAGATATAATTTTGTTGGCAATGTTCCTTGAATCTTGTTGTGGATTAGGACAAGTATTTGTACCTTGGCTATATCTTTTACCTTCAGTAATTTGAGGTCTTTGAATAGTGGACCAGCATGAGCAAATCTATTGCTACTAGTTATAATTCGCACAGCTTTTTTTGTGAAAAATATATATTCTGGTTATATATGTGGGAAAAGTATTACCCCAGACAACGCAACAGCAATTTATATATGGCTATATAAGAGAGTTGTAGAGCAAAAGTAATGGTTTCGGCCCAAGAACGAACTTAGAGTGGTAGATAATCCTTATGTTTCGGCTAATGATGCTTGCAAGGTGATTTATATGATAGCGCCAAGAGAGTGTGTTGTCTATGTTACAGTATACACCAAGATATTTAACTACATCAACAAATTTGATATTCTTACCATTTATAACAACATCCACATTTGTGATTTTACTTGAGTTGCTATAGAGTTCGCAAAAAGTTTGATCAGTATTCAAGGAGAGCTTATTCATGTTTAACCACTTACATATTTTGGGGAACTCTTCATTAATTATTGAGTGTAGGTGGGTTGCATTGTTGCTTTCAAAGAAAGGAGCGGTGTCGTCCGCATAGAGTAAGCAAGTGGCATTATTGAAAGTGTTTGGAAGGTCATTGATATATATGATGAATAGTAACGGTCCCAGGATGGAACCTTGTGGAACTCCAATATTAATATGGCATAGTTCAGAAGTATTTTCATTAACTATTACACATTGTTTGCGTTCTGTTAAGTATGATGTAATCAACCTCAGAGCTGTACTTGTTACACCATATTTGGTAGGCTTTGCTATAAGTATGTTTGAATTAACTGTATCAAATGCCTTTCGAAGGTCCAAATAGATGCCACATGTTGCATTTCCTGTTTCAAAGGCCTTTGTAATATTGTCTTGCAACAACACGAGAGGCATAGGCCTTTCTGAAAACCAAATTGAGAATTGCTTATGAGATTATTCATAGTTAGAAAGTTAGTAAGCTTAATATATAT